>CDFA01023706.1:0-12863 GCA_000826305.1 Acanthamoeba healyi | reverse complement strand
AGAAAGCAAAAGCGTACCATCCTTCTTGTACACAAGGTAGAGAACCTGGTCGTTTTCAATCTTGTAATCGCCAACAGTCTGGTCGTTGTCCAGCTTGGTGTCGTTGAAGATGAGGCCGAGCTCGTCTGCTGATTTCTCGTTGATTTTGGCCAGCTTGCCCTTCAGGTCGGCTATCTTCTCGCTGGCATCAGCATACAAGAAGATGGTCTGGTTCTTCCTCTTTACGCGAATGTACTGAGCCTAATATATGCACAAAATGCAAACAATTGTGTTTGCAACAATACATGAGTTGCTGGTGCATTCCATCTCCATCGTGCTGTATGCGGCGCAAGGCGATAAAGGTGCGGGGGGTGGGGCACCATTTTGATGTAGCGCGCTAATCGACTGAATTAATCGGCCAAACGTTTTGCTCGCCTTTTCCTTCGCCTCGGCCGAGGTGTGGTGATTGGCCCTGGCTCAGCTCTTCCCCGAACCACGTCTTTTCATCTAAGGTGCAAACCATTTCGAAATTATTTTAGCTCTAGCGTAATATGCCGACATTATCCAGATTCCAACGTCGGGAACGCGTAAAATGAAAATATAGAACTCGCGCAGGAAAAGCCTTGGACGAACACTCACGCACACGCCGGGCTTGTCATCTGGTGCTTCCTGGCCGACTTCCCTGGCCGGGTCCTGCGGCACTTTGCCTTTATTAATTTGTTATATTTATAACCGAATTGCGAAAAAATCGGAGACGGCTGTGGTGAGAGCGATGTCGATCTGGGACGGATTCAGGAACAGGCTCGGGTCGGGCGACGCCAAAGAGAAGCAGTCGTCTTCTCCACCCACGACGTCTCCCACCCCGGCATCGGCTTCGTCGCGAGGAGGGCGCCAAGACGTCGAATGGAACGCCAACCTCGAGCGCAAGCTCAAGGGCGTTCTGCACCAGCTCAAGGTGCTCACCAAAATCCGCAAGACGCGCCTCCCCTCGCCCGCCACCGCCTCTTCCCCTCCTCCTTCGCCCGCTGCAACCGCTCCAGCAGTCGCCGGCGGCACCACCTCGAGCACTGCAGGCGCCGTCGCCCAACTAGCGGCTGCCGCGGCAGCGACGGACCCGGCAGTGGAGTCGCAGAGCAAGCGCGTGGGCGATGCGGTCAAGGAGGTTCTCCCGGCCCTGGCGCTGCCCTCGTTCAACTACGATGGCGGGAGCAGAGGGCGAGGTGGCAGCCACAACGAGAGCAACGGGCTCAACGCCGCACGAAGGTTCTTTCTCGACCTATGGCACCTGCTCATGATCAACCTCGAGGTGCTCGAGGGGAAGCACCAAAAGCACGGCTACGAGGCGATCTCCTATCTCATCACGCGTGAGGAGTTTGATCTCACGCGCATGGGCCTGCACCAAGACCAACTGCGCTGCAGCAAGGACGAGCTGCTGATCATCCATCGCTACCGCGTGCTCCTGTTCCACACGCAGACCTTCATCAGCGTCAAGCTCTCTGATGTCGTCGAGCGACCCCACACTCCGCCCTACTACTTCTCTCAGTTCTGCGCCCGCGTGCTGGCCGTCACCTTCTTCCGCCTCCCGGGCGTGAGTCGTGCCCTCATCCAGGCCGTCGCGCTCTCCACTCGGGAGCTCTCCGACCTCGAGCCTTATCTCCTCTCCCTCCAGGGTCCCGCCGCAGCGCGTCTCCCCATCGGCGATCATCGGCCCGGCTCTCCCGTTTCCTCTTCTCCGCCTTCCTCTTCTTCGACTTCTCCATCGACGTCGCCACCCGCTGCTGCAGATGGTGCCAGGCCGTCATCGCCACCGTCAACCTCGTTCGTGTCGGCGGCGCCGGCCACGGCGCGGAGCGCTCCGCGCGCGGTGCGCATCGGCGCAACAAAGGTGGAGGGCTCTGTCGCCAACGAAAAGACGAAGCACCACGAACGAAGGGTCGACTCCCCGCGGATTGGGGGACAACACCGACACGAAAGCGACTCGCTTCGACGAGGCACCAAGGGACGTGTCGAGGGGGACGAGGAAGAGGACCACCGGCTAGAACGCGATGCCCGATCGAAGCAAAGTAAGGAGGCCACAGGTGAACAAAAGGAAAGGCCGGAAGAGAAGGCGACCACAAAGAAGGAGGGCGACGAGGATGGCGACCGACATGAAAGCGATGAGGAAGCAGAGGAGAACGACAGCAATGGCGATGACCCCAAGGGAGATGGGCAGTCGGTGCGAAGATATACCTTCACCCAGGGTCGATGCTACTGGCTGGTGACACAACTGGGCTCCGGAGCAAAGGCTCTTAAGCGGAAAGACACCGGGCCATCGACATGTACGCGCGCTCCTGACTTAATAGTGTCGTCCTCAAGTTGAGCTCAACTCACGCACCTATGCGCGCACGATCATGCAGCGTCCACGCTTGGCCGCAACGCGCTTTCGATGTTCCCCAACCTCAGCTCGTGGCATGTATTCCATGGGGCTCTGCTCACTCGCATCCCCGACAACGAAGACGACAAGGTACCACCCGCCATTGCTCGCTCTGCTCACTTTACTCTCGCGCAGGCTCTCACACCGTTTCTGCTGCTGCACAGTTGCGGGTGGCGCCGACGGAATGGCTGAAGCTGTTCACTCAGCGGGACAGGCTCTATTACATCTTTTTGCGCGACTGGGTGGATCACATTCAGTACAACACTCAGGGTCGGCCGCTCGAGTGGAGCGGCATCAAGGGCTACATTCCATTTTTGCTGGGCTTCATCTACGAGCTGCGCGCGCGCAAGCACCTGACCAAGCCCCTGCTCGACTGCACCAACGCCTTCCTCGTCACGGACCCCTCTCTGCTGAACCTCTTTGTAAAGCTTACCTTCACCCGCACCAAGGTACGGCGCCAGCATGACCGCTCAAAACGTCTACATGTGTTGTGGTGCCGTGCGCGCGCCAGCGGGAACATCCATTGACCATGCGCGTTTGTGCATCAGTTGTACGATCCTATGGCGGTGGCCGACGCGTTGTCGTGTTTGGAGGCGTGGCTCGAGCAGTTCCGCGCCGACGAGCGACAAGTCCCACCCTCATTCGACCACAGTTTTCTCATCTCCTCCTTTGACGTGCGCCTCCTCGCTTATAATGGCCATAATAACGCAAGTTATCCCCAGAGACTGACTTGCTTCTCCTCCTCTGTACGGGCTGCAGCTCATCCTGTCTACCGAGCATCACCAATTGCTGCTCAAGATCCTCATGTTCCTGTACCAATACTCGGAGGTGTTCATGGGCGAAGCTCGGACTGCGCTCTACAGCGACTTCGTGCTCGAACGACACTTCTACTACTTCTTCCTCCACTGGGATATCAACGTTCGGAATGTACGTGCCATCTCCGCCGTGTGGCACCTCTTCTTGGGTGCCGGGCACTAATGGCAGTACATACATGCGTGCGCATAGGCGTTCCACCAGCTGTTGGCCTACAAGATCCTGCGGACCAAACGCTCGCAACTGCAAACACAGGGAGTGCGCGTGAAGGAGCTCGCCAACGTCAAGGACGGCATCAACGGTCTGTCGCCAAACGCGCGTCGGCCTCAGCCCGCCTCAACGCTCATCGATCGCGAGCTGGCCCTCGACGTGTAAGCCACGCCCTTTCTCCAGCTTCGCTTCTTTTGCAACCCACGCTCACACTTCCTCCGCGTGTGGCCTGGTCTCCCAGCCTGTTGTTTGAGAAGATGGAGGACAAGCTCAAGACTGCCGGCAATCAGATGCGCGGGCTGGTAAAGGACTGCTATCCTGCTGCGTGGGAGGTCTACGTCCCCATCGCCCTCACCGAGTACAAGCGATACATGGCCCAGTACTACCAGGTAAGACCTCCCAGGAGATGATAATAAATAGTCGGTGATATGCTGAAAGATGAAGAGACACTGACCACCGTCAACGAACGCGTTTGCAGTGGGAGGGCAGCGACAAGAAGCAGCCGAGGATGATGCCCGTGGCGATGGTGGAGCGGACGCCGCCTCCCGTCCCCATACTCGCGCAGCCACGCCCGCGTGCGTCCATGGACGGACCCGACACATAGCTCTCCCTCTCCCTCATCGATCTCCTCTCTCGCGCTTGCACCTCTCTCCCTGTATTTACCTCTCGCTCTCTCTGCTCGCAGGGGTCCTGCCCACACACACTCGCTTTCCTCGTGTGCGCACTGCTTGCTGTGGTGCCAATCAGATGTCGCGCTTTTCTCGTCTGAGGCGTTGCCCCGCAGCCGGGGCCGATGGAGACTCGTGCCGCCGCTGGTAGACGGCGAGAGAGGCGATGGCCAGGAGCAGGAGGAAGAGGAGGGTGGGAAGGAAGAGCGACGCCGACTGGGTCGACAGGCTATAGGCGTAGTAGGCGTTGGCCGACACGATGATCACGTCGTTCGTGCCGTCATTGTTGAAGTCGCCCACCGCCGGTCGTGCGATGGGTGGCTCCTCGAGCCGGGCCTCACCTACCAACGCGCCGTCGCCTGAACGCACACCACATGTCGTCAGCGTCGCAGCCACAGCAGCAGCAGCGCACGGCTGGCATGCACGAGAGCAGTACCGGAAACGATGACGATGGCGCTGCCGCCCACACCCAGGATGAGCTCTTCCTGGTCTCCATGGTAGGCATAGGGAGTGAAGGGCAAGAGGGACGGCGTGATTGGCAGCCCGGCCGGGACGTGGGCGGGACGCGGCGCCCACAATTTTCCGCGCCAGGGACCGACCGTGTGGCCAGTGGAATCCATTGACGCCCACTCGGCCGGTGTGTCCAGCACCCAATTCAGCTGGCCGCGAGGCCTGAACGACGTCATCCGCCCGCTGCTCACGAGGAACACCTGGTTGGGGACGAAAAGCCGTAGAATGAGCAGTTCGCCAGTGCAGACAAGGCCACTGGAGGTACTCACCATGTCCTTGCGCTCGTTGGGTTCACTCCACGTGCGGGGACGCGTGATGGGGATAGGGTTGGTTGCTCGTAACACACCACTAGTACGTTTAACGATCAGAAAGAAAGGATCAGCGCTTCAGCAAAGAGCGACAGGCAAAGAAACGGCGGACGCACGTATCACCGCGCGACTTGCGCCTGCTGTTGGAGGTGAGAAGATCAAGGAAGCCCTGTGCCTTCGGCTCGCAAATGGAGACGTTGAACAGCTCCTCCTGCGGGGGCACTCCCGACTGACCGAATGCCCAGCACTGGCTCAGCCGCACAGTCGTCGTGTTAGCAACAAACCTGACACCATCCCTTACGGCTGTGCGATGTACCTGGTCTTCGCTGCTCTGGCCAGCGGTAGAGAGGGTGGAAAGCCGAACGGCCTCGACGACGCCGTCGCTGTTGATATCGTCCCAGACGACAGATCTCTCCAGGGCCATGCGAGTCACAGGACGCCCCGTATACAGATGGATAACCTGCTCGCCAAGTACACATAGAGTTGGTATTGTGCGCTTGGTGCTGCATAAGCGACGAGGGGTACGGCACCTCGATGCCGTCAGCAAAGTGAGCCACGATGACGTTGGGTTGGTGTACAAAGTCGTCCTCGGAGTGCGGTGCGTGACCGCCCCACACCAAACCCGGCACGTCCACATGCAAACCTGTTCCAAGGCCGCAGCACAAGTCAGCACAACGACTGGACAGAACATGCAGTAAGGGCGAGTTGGGCACCAGAGAGCTCTGACTGGGCGGCCGTATCGGCCGCAGGCTTGGCGCCTCGCTCGAAGTGCGCAACTCGAAGGCCAGTATCCTGTGCGCATAATAAACGATGAGCAAGGAGTTGAACGGCACTCACAAGTCGCTCAGCTAGGGGAAGCGATAATGTCGCAAGGTACGTACCTCTCGGCGGAACCACGAGTGAGGCAGTTGCTGCATCACTGAGTACCGAAAATCGTTCCAAGACATCTCGCCCAAGTGCATCGCTCGCTCCTCGCCGATGCGATCGCCGTGCTCCGTGCCTCCGTACTCGTCGTAGAAGTCGCCCGCCTCGTGCTTCCAACGCAGCGCACCCTAAATAATGACGCAAACCTTAGCTCGCGACAGACGCGAGCACACGCACGCGCAGCGGAGAAAGCAGCAACGTGTACCGTGCGGCCGTCAAAGGCAAAGTACGAGAAGTGCTCTTCGCCCGAGAAGTAGGCCTCGGGGTCATCATCCAGCCACGAGGGCTTTCGTGAGCCTGGGCCATGCTGGTGTCTGGAGTGTCATCACCAATCACTGTGAACACGGGCTCTGCAACACTTGTGCGTCAACTGTGCGCCGCATATAAGGCGACGGAGGAAGGTGGCAGCGTACTTGGTCCCTTGTTGGCCGGTCTTGCGGGAGAGACGAGCGGCAGCTATCACGACGCCGGAGTCGCCGATGCGCACAGGAGAGGGTACCACGAGCAGCGCTGCCTCGCTGTGGTAGAGCTGTGGCGGAAGCGATTCCCTGGAGTGTATCCGGAACGCGAACCGAGTAACACCAAGTCAGCTCGTGTGTGTCACATCATTGTGTCCCCACGCCGTAATACCTAACAGTGCTCTCCCACAGAAGCTTGAGCTTGTTGTCAAACAGGAGCACCGTCCAACCATTGGTAAGCACCACAATCACCTGCTTGCGCACCAATCCTGATGAGCACACCGCAACACCATCAGCGACTCGCTCTGCTCAAGTAGCCCATCCATGAATGCACAACAACAACAACAACTGAAGATGGCACTACTCGCTGCCGGTGGTAAGTGTACCCTCTTGATACTTTGAGAGGTAGCCCGATGCCAGAGCCACGGGCTTCCTGCCGGCGCCCACGCCCACCGAAGGCAACAGGGACGCCTCTTCCTGTGTACACATTGCGCCATATCACACACGTGTTAGACGCATCACAGACATGATACTTGGTCGACCAAGCCCTCGAGGGCAACGGCAACCCAAGGAGAGCACAACCTTGACGGGGAGCTTGTGCCACTGCGAGGAAGAATCAAAGCCAGAGCTCTGCGAGGGCGTGCCCTCGAGTATCTTGATCCTGCTGTCTGAGGTCACCACGATCACCTCTGCGCACATAGCCCCGCACGCACACAACTACTGTGAGCATACAGCGACAAAGAGAGGCCAGGTGTCGCACCGCACCATTGTGTCCGTCTCCATCCACGTCAGCGATCAAGGGAGGCGGCCTGAGGAAGGAGCGAGGAGTGAGTGAGCGAGAGATCCCCAGGGGAGGAGCGGCCAAGGTACAATCGTTCGTGCTCGAGCGGGAAATGGCCGTTTTCGTAGAGGGATGCGTCGATGGGGTGCACCCACACCAGCCGCAGCCCGTGGTAGCTGCCCTGGTAGTACACCGACAGCAAAATCGCGAGCGTGGCCACGAACAAGATGCCCACGTCCTTCTGCTTCATCTTCGCGCTCGTGTCCGCTCTCAAAAAAGAAAAACAAAGAAAGAAAGCTAAGAATTAAAAAGAAATTACCTGAGGGCCCTTCCGGGCGAAGGATTTGCAGATTGCGCAGCAAGCAACGAACCAAGATGAGCGCGATTCCGATCTCGCAGACCACGGAGAGGACTCTCGCCAAGAGCGACTATCCGGTGATGGAGGTCGACCTCATGGCTCGCCGCAGCGGCGAGAAGGTACCCCCCTTTCGTTTGCATTAAAAAGGATAGATATCGCCATGTGGCCTCTGTGTAAGCTGTTCTCAAACTTGGCTGCATCGCCCACCACACGCGTGCAGTACAAGGAACATTTCGAGGAGGGCTTCTACTGCTGCGCCCACTGCGGTGCGCGGCTGTTCAGCTCGACGGACAAGCTTCGCGTAAGCGGACGCTACCCGGCCTTCCGAAGACCCGTCGCCCGCTCGTTCCTGCGGCTCCACGAGGACTTCTCCTATGGCACCCCGCGCAAGACCGCCTCCTGCGCCAACGTACACTCCCCGTCTGCGGTGTCCTTGCGCATAGTGCCAGCAGTCCCAACGTTGCTCTTAACGTGTGCCATGGTGTGGAATGGCAGTGCGGCCTGTACCTGGGGATGGAGCTGGACACTGTTGTCGATGAGCAGCCAACCAAGTGCTTTGGGATCCTGTCCATCACGGTCGAGTTCGAGCCTCGCGCCAACGCCGGCGATGCTCCCACCCACATCGAAGAGGAGGACAGCGAAGAGGAGGTCGTGGAGCCGCCGCGTGTGGTCGTAGCTCCTGCCAGGGAGGTACGTCTCTTCCTCGATATGTGCTGTCCAAAGCGGCATACACCGTTGGTCACTAGCATTGGAAGCTTACTTGCGCGTGCACGTCGTGATCGCGTCGCGCCTGCGGCTGAACTCGTTCGCAGCCCACCCCTGCGGTTGTGGAGCCCAAGAGCGTAGAGCAAGAAGAGGAAAAGTTCGTCCTGCGGCCGTCCTCAGCCACAACGCCGGCACGTTCATTATTGCCCTCCCACGCACCTCCTCAGCCCCTCGTCTCGTTCTGATCGCGGACGTGGTTGTGTGTGTGTGTGTGTGTGTGACCAATTGGCGGACTTGAGCAGACTCCACAGGCTCAGCCCGCCAGTGTCTCCATCAGCGCGACGCTGGTCAAGTACGCCCACATCGCTCTCTTCGTCGCCCCGCTCGCTGCCGGCCTCTACCAGAAGTACCGCAGCCAGAGCCACTCTTGATGTTGCTTCCCTCATCCACCCCGTGTTGTTGTCATCCACATGATCTCAACAAGTAAGTGTTAACGACATATAGCAAGATCACCGGGTCTATTTACAAACGGCTCGCGCGGGGCAGTATGCCAACGCATGAGCTTACTCGCTGGTGGTGTCGGGGTCTTGCTCGCCGAGACCTGCGCCACCATCCGTCTGCTGGCTCAGCATCGTCGTCTGCGCGGTCACCAGCACGCGCGAGAGCTCCTTCAACTTGATGGGCTGCACACAACCGTGTCCACCGTTAGGGTCATGAAGGTCGCGGCTGCAGCCCTGGCCAAGTCTTGAAGCGAGTGGGGTGAGGTACCTTGGGCAGGTAGCCGTCCATGCCGGCCTGGCGGCACTCCTTGCGCGTGCCGTACTGCAGGTCGGCCGTGCAGGCGATGATGTAGGGAGGAGGTCGGCGCGTGCCGCTATGAAGCAGCTCTTCCTGCCTGATGTTGCGGGTCGCTGTAATGCCATCCATCTCGGGCATATGCAGATCCTGGTGGCGATCATTGAGTTGAGGTGGGGATAAACCCAGAACTTCATGCGTGTGCGCGCGAGGGGAGTGCGGTACCATCAAGATGACCGAAAACGGTCTTCCCTCTTCGTTCGCCTCACGAACAGCTTCAACTGCTTTCTTTCCGTCGCCGACGACCTGCAGCACCACAACCACCGAGTGTTGATTAGCACTGCCCGGACACGACACGAAGCAGCTGGGACTGCGTTACCGTGACTTGGGTGTGTCCGATGCGGCTGAGCAGCTTGCAGGCCACCTTTTGGTTGATGATGTTGTCCTCGGCCAACAGTATTCGGTCGATGAGCGGATACTGGTCGCTGTGCTCGCGCTGATGTCGCACCGGATCTTTGGGCGTCACAGCGGTTGAGTAGCGACGTGGTCCGCCGCTCGGTGGCTCAGGGTGAGGGGCGGGATAGTGCTGCGTGCCGGGCAGGCGGGGCGAGTCCTGCGGCGTATGAGCCAACGGCGTAATCGGCCTCAGCCGTGATGGAAGCGAGTGCGTGTGTTGCAGGTATATGTGTCGCCTCGCTGTCTCGTTGAGATTGTTGTAGAGGAACACCGACGAGTGGGCAGGCGGAATAGTTGAACCTGAATCCGCTGACGCTGAAGAGGAAGAGGACGACGATGAGGTATCAGTGCCGGATTCGATCTCTGGTGCGTCTGTCCGCTCAGAGTTACCAGAGGCGCTTTCGATGTTGCTATCCATAGCGCCCAACGCAGTGCTCATCTGCAGCTCGGGAAGGATCTGCTCGGCCAGCTGTCTGGCATCGTTCCGGCGGTCGTTCTTCTCCAGTTGGCAGCACTTGTCGTAATCGGGGACGGCACCTTGGAGCTTCACGCGGATAGTGAATGTGAACATGCTTCCCTTGCCCTCTTCACTGCGCAGCTCCATGTCTCCGCCCATCAGCTCGCACAATCGCTTGGAGATCGCCAGTCCCAGTCCGGTGCCCTCGTATTTCCTGTAACAGACTAGCGGCGTGAGTTTCACGCTCACAAGACAGTCTGCGAGAGGAGCGAGGGAACCCGTACCTGGTGGCCGACGAATCAACCTGCGAGAAGGGACGGAACAGGCGGTTCTGCTTCTCAGGCGCTATCCCGATGCCCGTGTCGGTCACCTCAAATTGGAGTTGCGCGTACTAAAATAGCGTTGTGCACACAAAGTCAGAGGGTCGTAGGAGCAGAGGCTGCACATCGTCTCAGAGAGGTGGCTATACCTTTTCTTGATCTTTCGTCTCCCAAGTGGAGTTGGTTAAGACGCGAAGCGTGATGCTGCCCTCGGGCGTGAACTTGAGCGCGTTGCTGAGCAGATTGATGAGCACCTGTCGCAGGTGCTGCTTGTCGCCGATCACAAACGAGGGCACCGTCGGGTCGATGAGAGTGGAGAGCGTGACCTTCTGATGACGCCCGGTCGTGTAGTTGGACATGAGGCCCATCAGGTTTCGAATGCACTTGTAGAGGTCGAAGGGACATTGCTACGTGCACATATTATCAAGAGAACAGATCGATGTTAGACATGCAACACCTGCAGCTCAAAGTAAAGAGGACGACGCACGTGAATCTCAGTCTTGCCCGCTTCTATCTTGGAGAAATCGAGGATGTTGTTGAGGAGCGACAGAAGCGCCTTAGCCGATGACGAGATGATCTGCACACAATCGCGCTGCTCTCGCGATATGTGAGAGCCCTTGAGCACTTTGGTCATGCCGCAGATGGCGTTCATCGGCGTCCTGTAACGTTGCGAAGAGCCATGCCGGTCCGTAAGGAAGCGTATCGAGAATTTGTGGTGGCGCGGCAAGCCAGTACCTAATTTCGTGGGACACCACGGCCAGGAACTCGGACTTGGCCTGAGAGTTCTGTTCCGCCTTCTCCCTGGCCCGCTCCAATGCTAGGTTTCGCCACGCCAGCTTTCGCCCCTTGTTGGCTTGGCGCAGCAAGTACGCATGCTCCAAGCCAATGGCAACTGAGAAGAGAAGAGAGCATAATGAGGTCACCACAATAACGGCGCACTTCCGTAGCGAAATACATACACTGAGTGATGACCTCCTGCAGGAGGGAGATGTCGTTGAGGTGCCAATCCTCCGCCCCTCGAGCTGTAGACCCGTAGCGGAGCTGCAGCACGATCACAGCGTGGGAGTCGTTCTGATACGGGACAGCGACGCATAGGACCGATCTGACCTGCCGCTGGCGGTAATACGCTACCAGACACTCATCCAGCACGATTCCTGTGACACCACATTCTTGGGGGTGAGGGACAAGGGATCCAAGGTTGCATGAAACATGAGTGTTGGGCACACATACGTGATGGCTGAGGTGAAGATGAAGTGAGCAGCTCCATTCGCTCGAAATCAATCACCATAGCCTGGTGGCTATCTAGCAACCTGATTCGACAACAGGCGCAAGAAAATGAGCACGGCCAAGAAGGCGGACATTACACACTGTGAGCAGCGGATTGGTCTTACCCTGGCAGGAGATGCAGCAGTGGTGCCTCAACTCTGCAGCATGCTTTTTTGTTGGTCTTTGGGTCGTCGGGAACGCGGCGGTCGTACTCGCTCAGCAGACCCCACGTGTGGGAATGACTGTGCTGCCCTCTGTTGTTTGGTGAGTCGTTGTCTTCCTTTGCCTTGCCTTTCATGTCAGTCCCGTTTGTGTGCGTATCGACTCGGGTCTCGCTCGTGTCAGGCGAAGAGTGCGTTTGGTTTGGCGCACAGCTATACACCGAGCACACGTCGGCATTGAACGCGTCGATGCACTCCACCGCCGTGGCATTGCAGATGTCCTGCAGTTTGAGGCTACGCCTGATCTCCTTGGTCACTTTGGAGAGCACGATCGATCGCTTGAACTGGGCCTGAAGCTTGCGCTGTGCGTCTTTGCGCTCATTGATCTCCTTCTCCAGCTGTACCGGGGACGGTATGGCCAACGCCAAGGGAATCAGCTTGTACACGGCGATGGCGGTCGCATAGCTGATGCCCGCCGTGATGATCTTCATCCCCATTTGCATCCATTTCAGCTGCATCACGGACAAGGACGTAGAAGATGAGTGAACAGGCCAAAGATATGATGGGGCAACAGCTCTCTCGTACGTTCATCCACAGGCACATGGCCGAGATGAGGTGCGTGAGACCGCAGCAAACGATGAAGGCGCCGAACATCCACACTGTCCACACGTTGGGGTCGATGTCCTGCAAAGTGGCCAGTTAGCCAGGAGGAAGAGTGCGAGCGGAGAGCCGGCGTGATGCGGCGCGAGATGACGCACCCCGCGCTTGAGGACGACGGTGAAGATGGCGCCCGGGATGAAGAAGTAGGACACAGCGATGACCGCGTCCGAATAGGACAGCAAGAAGGCCACCACGGGCGACCCTTGCACGCCTGTACCAACACAGGTCCGACCAACCCCCGACGGTGAGGGCGAGCGCAGAGGTTTTTTCCGGGGGGAGGGGGGGACTGACCTGCGCCAACTCCGAAGATCATGAACACAAAGAACAGGAAGAGCGCGGATGGCACTGCCGCACTGAGCACGTAGCCCCACTTTGGACTGCGCGTGCAGAGATAGCCGGTGCATTGTGGGGGGGTGAGTGATGAAGAAGAGCAAGAATCAAAAAAAAACAAATACAAATTGCAAAAATACAAATCCGGAACAACTGAGTGCGAGTGCTGCGTAGTTGAGCAGCGGGAAGGGTTTTGACGCGCACCTCGGAAGGTACTGCCAGCTCTCTGAGAGCGAGCTCGCCACTGACGGGGAAGCCCGAGGCTCTTCCCCGAGTGCCTCCAAGTCACCA
>CDFA01023705.1:0-12890 GCA_000826305.1 Acanthamoeba healyi | reverse complement strand
AGAAAGCAAAAGCGTACCATCCTTCTTGTACACAAGGTAGAGAACCTGGTCGTTTTCAATCTTGTAATCGCCAACAGTCTGGTCGTTGTCCAGCTTGGTGTCGTTGAAGATGAGGCCGAGCTCGTCTGCTGATTTCTCGTTGATTTTGGCCAGCTTGCCCTTCAGGTCGGCTATCTTCTCGCTGGCATCAGCATACAAGAAGATGGTCTGGTTCTTCCTCTTTACGCGAATGTACTGAGCCTAATATATGCACAAAATGCAAACAATTGTGTTTGCAACAATACATGAGTTGCTGGTGCATTCCATCTCCATCGTGCTGTATGCGGCGCAAGGCGATAAAGGTGCGGGGGGTGGGGCACCATTTTGATGTAGCGCGCTAATCGACTGAATTAATCGGCCAAACGTTTTGCTCGCCTTTTCCTTCGCCTCGGCCGAGGTGTGGTGATTGGCCCTGGCTCAGCTCTTCCCCGAACCACGTCTTTTCATCTAAGGTGCAAACCATTTCGAAATTATTTTAGCTCTAGCGTAATATGCCGACATTATCCAGATTCCAACGTCGGGAACGCGTAAAATGAAAATATAGAACTCGCGCAGGAAAAGCCTTGGACGAACACTCACGCACACGCCGGGCTTGTCATCTGGTGCTTCCTGGCCGACTTCCCTGGCCGGGTCCTGCGGCACTTTGCCTTTATTAATTTGTTATATTTATAACCGAATTGCGAAAAAATCGGAGACGGCTGTGGTGAGAGCGATGTCGATCTGGGACGGATTCAGGAACAGGCTCGGGTCGGGCGACGCCAAAGAGAAGCAGTCGTCTTCTCCACCCACGACGTCTCCCACCCCGGCATCGGCTTCGTCGCGAGGAGGGCGCCAAGACGTCGAATGGAACGCCAACCTCGAGCGCAAGCTCAAGGGCGTTCTGCACCAGCTCAAGGTGCTCACCAAAATCCGCAAGACGCGCCTCCCCTCGCCCGCCACCGCCTCTTCCCCTCCTCCTTCGCCCGCTGCAACCGCTCCAGCAGTCGCCGGCGGCACCACCTCGAGCACTGCAGGCGCCGTCGCCCAACTAGCGGCTGCCGCGGCAGCGACGGACCCGGCAGTGGAGTCGCAGAGCAAGCGCGTGGGCGATGCGGTCAAGGAGGTTCTCCCGGCCCTGGCGCTGCCCTCGTTCAACTACGATGGCGGGAGCAGAGGGCGAGGTGGCAGCCACAACGAGAGCAACGGGCTCAACGCCGCACGAAGGTTCTTTCTCGACCTATGGCACCTGCTCATGATCAACCTCGAGGTGCTCGAGGGGAAGCACCAAAAGCACGGCTACGAGGCGATCTCCTATCTCATCACGCGTGAGGAGTTTGATCTCACGCGCATGGGCCTGCACCAAGACCAACTGCGCTGCAGCAAGGACGAGCTGCTGATCATCCATCGCTACCGCGTGCTCCTGTTCCACACGCAGACCTTCATCAGCGTCAAGCTCTCTGATGTCGTCGAGCGACCCCACACTCCGCCCTACTACTTCTCTCAGTTCTGCGCCCGCGTGCTGGCCGTCACCTTCTTCCGCCTCCCGGGCGTGAGTCGTGCCCTCATCCAGGCCGTCGCGCTCTCCACTCGGGAGCTCTCCGACCTCGAGCCTTATCTCCTCTCCCTCCAGGGTCCCGCCGCAGCGCGTCTCCCCATCGGCGATCATCGGCCCGGCTCTCCCGTTTCCTCTTCTCCGCCTTCCTCTTCTTCGACTTCTCCATCGACGTCGCCACCCGCTGCTGCAGATGGTGCCAGGCCGTCATCGCCACCGTCAACCTCGTTCGTGTCGGCGGCGCCGGCCACGGCGCGGAGCGCTCCGCGCGCGGTGCGCATCGGCGCAACAAAGGTGGAGGGCTCTGTCGCCAACGAAAAGACGAAGCACCACGAACGAAGGGTCGACTCCCCGCGGATTGGGGGACAACACCGACACGAAAGCGACTCGCTTCGACGAGGCACCAAGGGACGTGTCGAGGGGGACGAGGAAGAGGACCACCGGCTAGAACGCGATGCCCGATCGAAGCAAAGTAAGGAGGCCACAGGTGAACAAAAGGAAAGGCCGGAAGAGAAGGCGACCACAAAGAAGGAGGGCGACGAGGATGGCGACCGACATGAAAGCGATGAGGAAGCAGAGGAGAACGACAGCAATGGCGATGACCCCAAGGGAGATGGGCAGTCGGTGCGAAGATATACCTTCACCCAGGGTCGATGCTACTGGCTGGTGACACAACTGGGCTCCGGAGCAAAGGCTCTTAAGCGGAAAGACACCGGGCCATCGACATGTACGCGCGCTCCTGACTTAATAGTGTCGTCCTCAAGTTGAGCTCAACTCACGCACCTATGCGCGCACGATCATGCAGCGTCCACGCTTGGCCGCAACGCGCTTTCGATGTTCCCCAACCTCAGCTCGTGGCATGTATTCCATGGGGCTCTGCTCACTCGCATCCCCGACAACGAAGACGACAAGGTACCACCCGCCATTGCTCGCTCTGCTCACTTTACTCTCGCGCAGGCTCTCACACCGTTTCTGCTGCTGCACAGTTGCGGGTGGCGCCGACGGAATGGCTGAAGCTGTTCACTCAGCGGGACAGGCTCTATTACATCTTTTTGCGCGACTGGGTGGATCACATTCAGTACAACACTCAGGGTCGGCCGCTCGAGTGGAGCGGCATCAAGGGCTACATTCCATTTTTGCTGGGCTTCATCTACGAGCTGCGCGCGCGCAAGCACCTGACCAAGCCCCTGCTCGACTGCACCAACGCCTTCCTCGTCACGGACCCCTCTCTGCTGAACCTCTTTGTAAAGCTTACCTTCACCCGCACCAAGGTACGGCGCCAGCATGACCGCTCAAAACGTCTACATGTGTTGTGGTGCCGTGCGCGCGCCAGCGGGAACATCCATTGACCATGCGCGTTTGTGCATCAGTTGTACGATCCTATGGCGGTGGCCGACGCGTTGTCGTGTTTGGAGGCGTGGCTCGAGCAGTTCCGCGCCGACGAGCGACAAGTCCCACCCTCATTCGACCACAGTTTTCTCATCTCCTCCTTTGACGTGCGCCTCCTCGCTTATAATGGCCATAATAACGCAAGTTATCCCCAGAGACTGACTTGCTTCTCCTCCTCTGTACGGGCTGCAGCTCATCCTGTCTACCGAGCATCACCAATTGCTGCTCAAGATCCTCATGTTCCTGTACCAATACTCGGAGGTGTTCATGGGCGAAGCTCGGACTGCGCTCTACAGCGACTTCGTGCTCGAACGACACTTCTACTACTTCTTCCTCCACTGGGATATCAACGTTCGGAATGTACGTGCCATCTCCGCCGTGTGGCACCTCTTCTTGGGTGCCGGGCACTAATGGCAGTACATACATGCGTGCGCATAGGCGTTCCACCAGCTGTTGGCCTACAAGATCCTGCGGACCAAACGCTCGCAACTGCAAACACAGGGAGTGCGCGTGAAGGAGCTCGCCAACGTCAAGGACGGCATCAACGGTCTGTCGCCAAACGCGCGTCGGCCTCAGCCCGCCTCAACGCTCATCGATCGCGAGCTGGCCCTCGACGTGTAAGCCACGCCCTTTCTCCAGCTTCGCTTCTTTTGCAACCCACGCTCACACTTCCTCCGCGTGTGGCCTGGTCTCCCAGCCTGTTGTTTGAGAAGATGGAGGACAAGCTCAAGACTGCCGGCAATCAGATGCGCGGGCTGGTAAAGGACTGCTATCCTGCTGCGTGGGAGGTCTACGTCCCCATCGCCCTCACCGAGTACAAGCGATACATGGCCCAGTACTACCAGGTAAGACCTCCCAGGAGATGATAATAAATAGTCGGTGATATGCTGAAAGATGAAGAGACACTGACCACCGTCAACGAACGCGTTTGCAGTGGGAGGGCAGCGACAAGAAGCAGCCGAGGATGATGCCCGTGGCGATGGTGGAGCGGACGCCGCCTCCCGTCCCCATACTCGCGCAGCCACGCCCGCGTGCGTCCATGGACGGACCCGACACATAGCTCTCCCTCTCCCTCATCGATCTCCTCTCTCGCGCTTGCACCTCTCTCCCTGTATTTACCTCTCGCTCTCTCTGCTCGCAGGGGTCCTGCCCACACACACTCGCTTTCCTCGTGTGCGCACTGCTTGCTGTGGTGCCAATCAGATGTCGCGCTTTTCTCGTCTGAGGCGTTGCCCCGCAGCCGGGGCCGATGGAGACTCGTGCCGCCGCTGGTAGACGGCGAGAGAGGCGATGGCCAGGAGCAGGAGGAAGAGGAGGGTGGGAAGGAAGAGCGACGCCGACTGGGTCGACAGGCTATAGGCGTAGTAGGCGTTGGCCGACACGATGATCACGTCGTTCGTGCCGTCATTGTTGAAGTCGCCCACCGCCGGTCGTGCGATGGGTGGCTCCTCGAGCCGGGCCTCACCTACCAACGCGCCGTCGCCTGAACGCACACCACATGTCGTCAGCGTCGCAGCCACAGCAGCAGCAGCGCACGGCTGGCATGCACGAGAGCAGTACCGGAAACGATGACGATGGCGCTGCCGCCCACACCCAGGATGAGCTCTTCCTGGTCTCCATGGTAGGCATAGGGAGTGAAGGGCAAGAGGGACGGCGTGATTGGCAGCCCGGCCGGGACGTGGGCGGGACGCGGCGCCCACAATTTTCCGCGCCAGGGACCGACCGTGTGGCCAGTGGAATCCATTGACGCCCACTCGGCCGGTGTGTCCAGCACCCAATTCAGCTGGCCGCGAGGCCTGAACGACGTCATCCGCCCGCTGCTCACGAGGAACACCTGGTTGGGGACGAAAAGCCGTAGAATGAGCAGTTCGCCAGTGCAGACAAGGCCACTGGAGGTACTCACCATGTCCTTGCGCTCGTTGGGTTCACTCCACGTGCGGGGACGCGTGATGGGGATAGGGTTGGTTGCTCGTAACACACCACTAGTACGTTTAACGATCAGAAAGAAAGGATCAGCGCTTCAGCAAAGAGCGACAGGCAAAGAAACGGCGGACGCACGTATCACCGCGCGACTTGCGCCTGCTGTTGGAGGTGAGAAGATCAAGGAAGCCCTGTGCCTTCGGCTCGCAAATGGAGACGTTGAACAGCTCCTCCTGCGGGGGCACTCCCGACTGACCGAATGCCCAGCACTGGCTCAGCCGCACAGTCGTCGTGTTAGCAACAAACCTGACACCATCCCTTACGGCTGTGCGATGTACCTGGTCTTCGCTGCTCTGGCCAGCGGTAGAGAGGGTGGAAAGCCGAACGGCCTCGACGACGCCGTCGCTGTTGATATCGTCCCAGACGACAGATCTCTCCAGGGCCATGCGAGTCACAGGACGCCCCGTATACAGATGGATAACCTGCTCGCCAAGTACACATAGAGTTGGTATTGTGCGCTTGGTGCTGCATAAGCGACGAGGGGTACGGCACCTCGATGCCGTCAGCAAAGTGAGCCACGATGACGTTGGGTTGGTGTACAAAGTCGTCCTCGGAGTGCGGTGCGTGACCGCCCCACACCAAACCCGGCACGTCCACATGCAAACCTGTTCCAAGGCCGCAGCACAAGTCAGCACAACGACTGGACAGAACATGCAGTAAGGGCGAGTTGGGCACCAGAGAGCTCTGACTGGGCGGCCGTATCGGCCGCAGGCTTGGCGCCTCGCTCGAAGTGCGCAACTCGAAGGCCAGTATCCTGTGCGCATAATAAACGATGAGCAAGGAGTTGAACGGCACTCACAAGTCGCTCAGCTAGGGGAAGCGATAATGTCGCAAGGTACGTACCTCTCGGCGGAACCACGAGTGAGGCAGTTGCTGCATCACTGAGTACCGAAAATCGTTCCAAGACATCTCGCCCAAGTGCATCGCTCGCTCCTCGCCGATGCGATCGCCGTGCTCCGTGCCTCCGTACTCGTCGTAGAAGTCGCCCGCCTCGTGCTTCCAACGCAGCGCACCCTAAATAATGACGCAAACCTTAGCTCGCGACAGACGCGAGCACACGCACGCGCAGCGGAGAAAGCAGCAACGTGTACCGTGCGGCCGTCAAAGGCAAAGTACGAGAAGTGCTCTTCGCCCGAGAAGTAGGCCTCGGGGTCATCATCCAGCCACGAGGGCTTTCGTGAGCCTGGGCCATGCTGGTGTCTGGAGTGTCATCACCAATCACTGTGAACACGGGCTCTGCAACACTTGTGCGTCAACTGTGCGCCGCATATAAGGCGACGGAGGAAGGTGGCAGCGTACTTGGTCCCTTGTTGGCCGGTCTTGCGGGAGAGACGAGCGGCAGCTATCACGACGCCGGAGTCGCCGATGCGCACAGGAGAGGGTACCACGAGCAGCGCTGCCTCGCTGTGGTAGAGCTGTGGCGGAAGCGATTCCCTGGAGTGTATCCGGAACGCGAACCGAGTAACACCAAGTCAGCTCGTGTGTGTCACATCATTGTGTCCCCACGCCGTAATACCTAACAGTGCTCTCCCACAGAAGCTTGAGCTTGTTGTCAAACAGGAGCACCGTCCAACCATTGGTAAGCACCACAATCACCTGCTTGCGCACCAATCCTGATGAGCACACCGCAACACCATCAGCGACTCGCTCTGCTCAAGTAGCCCATCCATGAATGCACAACAACAACAACAACTGAAGATGGCACTACTCGCTGCCGGTGGTAAGTGTACCCTCTTGATACTTTGAGAGGTAGCCCGATGCCAGAGCCACGGGCTTCCTGCCGGCGCCCACGCCCACCGAAGGCAACAGGGACGCCTCTTCCTGTGTACACATTGCGCCATATCACACACGTGTTAGACGCATCACAGACATGATACTTGGTCGACCAAGCCCTCGAGGGCAACGGCAACCCAAGGAGAGCACAACCTTGACGGGGAGCTTGTGCCACTGCGAGGAAGAATCAAAGCCAGAGCTCTGCGAGGGCGTGCCCTCGAGTATCTTGATCCTGCTGTCTGAGGTCACCACGATCACCTCTGCGCACATAGCCCCGCACGCACACAACTACTGTGAGCATACAGCGACAAAGAGAGGCCAGGTGTCGCACCGCACCATTGTGTCCGTCTCCATCCACGTCAGCGATCAAGGGAGGCGGCCTGAGGAAGGAGCGAGGAGTGAGTGAGCGAGAGATCCCCAGGGGAGGAGCGGCCAAGGTACAATCGTTCGTGCTCGAGCGGGAAATGGCCGTTTTCGTAGAGGGATGCGTCGATGGGGTGCACCCACACCAGCCGCAGCCCGTGGTAGCTGCCCTGGTAGTACACCGACAGCAAAATCGCGAGCGTGGCCACGAACAAGATGCCCACGTCCTTCTGCTTCATCTTCGCGCTCGTGTCCGCTCTCAAAAAAGAAAAACAAAGAAAGAAAGCTAAGAATTAAAAAGAAATTACCTGAGGGCCCTTCCGGGCGAAGGATTTGCAGATTGCGCAGCAAGCAACGAACCAAGATGAGCGCGATTCCGATCTCGCAGACCACGGAGAGGACTCTCGCCAAGAGCGACTATCCGGTGATGGAGGTCGACCTCATGGCTCGCCGCAGCGGCGAGAAGGTACCCCCCTTTCGTTTGCATTAAAAAGGATAGATATCGCCATGTGGCCTCTGTGTAAGCTGTTCTCAAACTTGGCTGCATCGCCCACCACACGCGTGCAGTACAAGGAACATTTCGAGGAGGGCTTCTACTGCTGCGCCCACTGCGGTGCGCGGCTGTTCAGCTCGACGGACAAGCTTCGCGTAAGCGGACGCTACCCGGCCTTCCGAAGACCCGTCGCCCGCTCGTTCCTGCGGCTCCACGAGGACTTCTCCTATGGCACCCCGCGCAAGACCGCCTCCTGCGCCAACGTACACTCCCCGTCTGCGGTGTCCTTGCGCATAGTGCCAGCAGTCCCAACGTTGCTCTTAACGTGTGCCATGGTGTGGAATGGCAGTGCGGCCTGTACCTGGGGATGGAGCTGGACACTGTTGTCGATGAGCAGCCAACCAAGTGCTTTGGGATCCTGTCCATCACGGTCGAGTTCGAGCCTCGCGCCAACGCCGGCGATGCTCCCACCCACATCGAAGAGGAGGACAGCGAAGAGGAGGTCGTGGAGCCGCCGCGTGTGGTCGTAGCTCCTGCCAGGGAGGTACGTCTCTTCCTCGATATGTGCTGTCCAAAGCGGCATACACCGTTGGTCACTAGCATTGGAAGCTTACTTGCGCGTGCACGTCGTGATCGCGTCGCGCCTGCGGCTGAACTCGTTCGCAGCCCACCCCTGCGGTTGTGGAGCCCAAGAGCGTAGAGCAAGAAGAGGAAAAGTTCGTCCTGCGGCCGTCCTCAGCCACAACGCCGGCACGTTCATTATTGCCCTCCCACGCACCTCCTCAGCCCCTCGTCTCGTTCTGATCGCGGACGTGGTTGTGTGTGTGTGTGTGTGTGTGACCAATTGGCGGACTTGAGCAGACTCCACAGGCTCAGCCCGCCAGTGTCTCCATCAGCGCGACGCTGGTCAAGTACGCCCACATCGCTCTCTTCGTCGCCCCGCTCGCTGCCGGCCTCTACCAGAAGTACCGCAGCCAGAGCCACTCTTGATGTTGCTTCCCTCATCCACCCCGTGTTGTTGTCATCCACATGATCTCAACAAGTAAGTGTTAACGACATATAGCAAGATCACCGGGTCTATTTACAAACGGCTCGCGCGGGGCAGTATGCCAACGCATGAGCTTACTCGCTGGTGGTGTCGGGGTCTTGCTCGCCGAGACCTGCGCCACCATCCGTCTGCTGGCTCAGCATCGTCGTCTGCGCGGTCACCAGCACGCGCGAGAGCTCCTTCAACTTGATGGGCTGCACACAACCGTGTCCACCGTTAGGGTCATGAAGGTCGCGGCTGCAGCCCTGGCCAAGTCTTGAAGCGAGTGGGGTGAGGTACCTTGGGCAGGTAGCCGTCCATGCCGGCCTGGCGGCACTCCTTGCGCGTGCCGTACTGCAGGTCGGCCGTGCAGGCGATGATGTAGGGAGGAGGTCGGCGCGTGCCGCTATGAAGCAGCTCTTCCTGCCTGATGTTGCGGGTCGCTGTAATGCCATCCATCTCGGGCATATGCAGATCCTGGTGGCGATCATTGAGTTGAGGTGGGGACAAACCCAGATCTTCATGCAGTTGTGTGTGTATGTGCGTGCGTGGTGAGTACGCGCGAGGGGAGTGTGGTACCATCAAGATGACCGAAAACGGTCTTCCCTCTTCGTTCGCCTCACGAACAGCTTCGACTGCTTTCTTTCCGTCGCCGACGACCTGCAGCACCACAACCACCGAGTGTTGATTAGCACTGCCCGGACACGACACGAAGCAGCTGGGACTGCGTTACCGTGACTTGGGTGTGTCCGATGCGGCTGAGCAGCTTGCAGGCCACCTTTTGGTTGATGATGTTGTCCTCGGCCAACAGTATTCGGTCGATGAGCGGATACTGGTCGCTGTGCTCGCGCTGATGTCGCACCGGATCTTTGGGCGTCACAGCGGTTGAGTAGCGACGTGGTCCGCCGCTCGGTGGCTCAGGGTGAGGGGCGGGATAGTGCTGCGTGCCGGGCAGGCGGGGCGAGTCCTGCGGCGTATGAGCCAACGGCGTAATCGGCCTCAGCCGTGATGGAAGCGAGTGCGTGTGTTGCAGGTATATGTGTCGCCTCGCTGTCTCGTTGAGATTGTTGTAGAGGAACACCGACGAGTGGGCAGGCGGAATAGTTGAACCTGAATCCGCTGACGCTGAAGAGGAAGAGGACGACGATGAGGTATCAGTGCCGGATTCGATCTCTGGTGCGTCTGTCCGCTCAGAGTTACCAGAGGCGCTTTCGATGTTGCTATCCATAGCGCCCAACGCAGTGCTCATCTGCAGCTCGGGAAGGATCTGCTCGGCCAGCTGTCTGGCATCGTTCCGGCGGTCGTTCTTCTCCAGTTGGCAGCACTTGTCGTAATCGGGGACGGCACCTTGGAGCTTCACGCGGATAGTGAATGTGAACATGCTTCCCTTGCCCTCTTCACTGCGCAGCTCCATGTCTCCGCCCATCAGCTCGCACAATCGCTTGGAGATCGCCAGTCCCAGTCCGGTGCCCTCGTATTTCCTGTAACAGACTAGCGGCGTGAGTTTCACGCTCACAAGACAGTCTGCGAGAGGAGCGAGGGAACCCGTACCTGGTGGCCGACGAATCAACCTGCGAGAAGGGACGGAACAGGCGGTTCTGCTTCTCAGGCGCTATCCCGATGCCCGTGTCGGTCACCTCAAATTGGAGTTGCGCGTACTAAAATAGCGTTGTGCACACAAAGTCAGAGGGTCGTAGGAGCAGAGGCTGCACATCGTCTCAGAGAGGTGGCTATACCTTTTCTTGATCTTTCGTCTCCCAAGTGGAGTTGGTTAAGACGCGAAGCGTGATGCTGCCCTCGGGCGTGAACTTGAGCGCGTTGCTGAGCAGATTGATGAGCACCTGTCGCAGGTGCTGCTTGTCGCCGATCACAAACGAGGGCACCGTCGGGTCGATGAGAGTGGAGAGCGTGACCTTCTGATGACGCCCGGTCGTGTAGTTGGACATGAGGCCCATCAGGTTTCGAATGCACTTGTAGAGGTCGAAGGGACATTGCTACGTGCACATATTATCAAGAGAACAGATCGATGTTAGACATGCAACACCTGCAGCTCAAAGTAAAGAGGACGACGCACGTGAATCTCAGTCTTGCCCGCTTCTATCTTGGAGAAATCGAGGATGTTGTTGAGGAGCGACAGAAGCGCCTTAGCCGATGACGAGATGATCTGCACACAATCGCGCTGCTCTCGCGATATGTGAGAGCCCTTGAGCACTTTGGTCATGCCGCAGATGGCGTTCATCGGCGTCCTGTAACGTTGCGAAGAGCCATGCCGGTCCGTAAGGAAGCGTATCGAGAATTTGTGGTGGCGCGGCAAGCCAGTACCTAATTTCGTGGGACACCACGGCCAGGAACTCGGACTTGGCCTGAGAGTTCTGTTCCGCCTTCTCCCTGGCCCGCTCCAATGCTAGGTTTCGCCACGCCAGCTTTCGCCCCTTGTTGGCTTGGCGCAGCAAGTACGCATGCTCCAAGCCAATGGCAACTGAGAAGAGAAGAGAGCATAATGAGGTCACCACAATAACGGCGCACTTCCGTAGCGAAATACATACACTGAGTGATGACCTCCTGCAGGAGGGAGATGTCGTTGAGGTGCCAATCCTCCGCCCCTCGAGCTGTAGACCCGTAGCGGAGCTGCAGCACGATCACAGCGTGGGAGTCGTTCTGATACGGGACAGCGACGCATAGGACCGATCTGACCTGCCGCTGGCGGTAATACGCTACCAGACACTCATCCAGCACGATTCCTGTGACACCACATTCTTGGGGGTGAGGGACAAGGGATCCAAGGTTGCATGAAACATGAGTGTTGGGCACACATACGTGATGGCTGAGGTGAAGATGAAGTGAGCAGCTCCATTCGCTCGAAATCAATCACCATAGCCTGGTGGCTATCTAGCAACCTGATTCGACAACAGGCGCAAGAAAATGAGCACGGCCAAGAAGGCGGACATTACACACTGTGAGCAGCGGATTGGTCTTACCCTGGCAGGAGATGCAGCAGTGGTGCCTCAACTCTGCAGCATGCTTTTTTGTTGGTCTTTGGGTCGTCGGGAACGCGGCGGTCGTACTCGCTCAGCAGACCCCACGTGTGGGAATGACTGTGCTGCCCTCTGTTGTTTGGTGAGTCGTTGTCTTCCTTTGCCTTGCCTTTCATGTCAGTCCCGTTTGTGTGCGTATCGACTCGGGTCTCGCTCGTGTCAGGCGAAGAGTGCGTTTGGTTTGGCGCACAGCTATACACCGAGCACACGTCGGCATTGAACGCGTCGATGCACTCCACCGCCGTGGCATTGCAGATGTCCTGCAGTTTGAGGCTACGCCTGATCTCCTTGGTCACTTTGGAGAGCACGATCGATCGCTTGAACTGGGCCTGAAGCTTGCGCTGTGCGTCTTTGCGCTCATTGATCTCCTTCTCCAGCTGTACCGGGGACGGTATGGCCAACGCCAAGGGAATCAGCTTGTACACGGCGATGGCGGTCGCATAGCTGATGCCCGCCGTGATGATCTTCATCCCCATTTGCATCCATTTCAGCTGCATCACGGACAAGGACGTAGAAGATGAGTGAACAGGCCAAAGATATGATGGGGCAACAGCTCTCTCGTACGTTCATCCACAGGCACATGGCCGAGATGAGGTGCGTGAGACCGCAGCAAACGATGAAGGCGCCGAACATCCACACTGTCCACACGTTGGGGTCGATGTCCTGCAAAGTGGCCAGTTAGCCAGGAGGAAGAGTGCGAGCGGAGAGCCGGCGTGATGCGGCGCGAGATGACGCACCCCGCGCTTGAGGACGACGGTGAAGATGGCGCCCGGGATGAAGAAGTAGGACACAGCGATGACCGCGTCCGAATAGGACAGCAAGAAGGCCACCACGGGCGACCCTTGCACGCCTGTACCAACACAGGTCCGACCAACCCCCGACGGTGAGGGCGAGCGCAGAGGTTTTTTCCGGGGGGAGGGGGGGACTGACCTGCGCCAACTCCGAAGATCATGAACACAAAGAACAGGAAGAGCGCGGATGGCACTGCCGCACTGAGCACGTAGCCCCACTTTGGACTGCGCGTGCAGAGATAGCCGGTGCATTGTGGGGGGGTGAGTGATGAAGAAGAGCAAGAATCAAAAAAAAACAAATACAAATTGCAAAAATACAAATCCGGAACAACTGAGTGCGAGTGCTGCGTAGTTGAGCAGCGGGAAGGGTTTTGACGCGCACCTCGGAAGGTACTGCCAGCTCTCTGAGAGCGAGCTCGCCACTGACGGGGAAGCCCGAGGCTCTTCCCCGAGTGCCTCCAAGTCACCA
>CDFA01023704.1:0-26257 GCA_000826305.1 Acanthamoeba healyi | reverse complement strand
GCGCTGTGATCTCATGACGTCGAGGCCTGCTGGAGGAGGACGATGGATTCGATGTGGCTAGTGTTGGGGAACATGTCGGCCGTGCGCATCTTCTTGGCGACGTAGCCCTGGGTCTTTAGGAAGGCGAGATCTCTGGCCAGCGTGTCGGGATTGCACGAGACGTAGACGACGCGCTCCGGCCGCGCGGCGTGCTCAGCGAAGATGCGGCTGAGCACCTCGATGGCGCCCGATCGCGGCGGGTCGAGGAGCATCTTGTTGAACTGATCGCATGAACGAGTGGTCAGAGCCGATCACGTCCTCACTGCGGATGCAGCAAACGCGCAAGAGGATCTCGCGCGTACCTTGGCCTTGCCTGGCGTGAGCCACTCGGATCCCTTTATCTGGCTGAGCAGGTCGTCAGAGTAGAACGTGACGTTGGAGAGTCCGCTGATCAACGCGTTGGTCCTCGCCTTCTGCACTGTATGCTCTAGCCACTGCGCAGCGATTGTGTCAGAGAAACGGAGACCGTCTCACATCACACTGTCGTCGCCCCCCTCCCCTCTCATCCCGCACGTGAGCACGTCACATCACACACACGCCCCGACCACTCTCGGAGATGTTCGGACGAACCTCGACTCCTATGGCCGACTTGGCGTAGCGCGCGATCGGGAGAGTGAAGTTACCCAGGCCACAGAAGAGATCGAGCACGTTGTCCTTCTTGGTGAGCTGGAGGAACTCGATCGCCTGATCAACCAGCATCTGATTGACCTCGCTGTTGACCTGGATGAAGTCGGTCGGGCTGAAGTGGATCTTGACATCGTGCTTGGGCAGGGTGTAGTACAACGGCGAGAAGGGTTCTGCCGAGGGCGCCGCCGCCGCCGATGTCGCCGACGGCCGCAGGTAGTTGGAGTAGCGCGCAAACGGGTTGTGTGATGATGTTGATGAAGGTGATTTTGATGAAGAGGAGGGAGAGCGGGAGGGAGGCGCGGGTGCCGATGTGGGAGTGACGAAGCCGGTGGGAGAGTAAAGGAGGGTGATGGAATCGATGCCGTGGGACTGAGTATAGAGATGGAAGCTGTGCTTGCGGGCAAGCTCTGTAAGCAGCTCCTTGTCCTTGCGCGTCAAGGGGCTCAGGTGTCTAACGAGCAATGATTTTTCGGTATCGCCCAACATCACCTCCAGATTGGGCACCTCGTCACTCACAGACGTGCCTGCCCGCATTCGCCATGCACGTCACATGTGTCAGGAGACCGCATCATTGAGATCAGGCCGCCGATGGCGTGCACACAGGAAGCGCACGTACAAGTGATAACTTCGGCCGCTTCTTGGAAGAAGGAGTTGATGGGCTCGGCCAGCACTTCGCAGGTGTCGATCGGCTGTGAGCCCTGCACCCACTTGTGCCTGAACCCGACGAGAACCCTGCCGCCTCCTTCTTTGCGGTCCGGGACGAAGCGCACGTTGGGTCGCGCTGAGTGTCGGTAGCCGTACTGTTGGCCGCGGAGCGGCGGCAGCACTTCCGCCGGCTCGACTCCCTCCATGTGCAGAGCGGCGAGCGCTCGCTGTGTACAGTGACGACCGGAGGGTGAGCGACCAGTTTACCGACAAGCAAACAACGCGACCTGTGCGCGCACTCGTATGGTGTGCGTGTGGATGCGCACCTCCTGCTTGACCTCGAGCTGCTTCTCGTGGGTCATGTGCATCAACGTGCAACCACCGCATCTGCCAAAGACTTTGCAACGAGGCTCTGCCCTGTGCTCTGACGGCTTCAGTACCTGGTCTCACAACACAACACAACACGGGAACGTGAGACGCGCGCATACACACGCGCGCACGCACGCACAAGGGGAAGGACGGGTGACGTACGTCGATGAGGGTGCCGTGCGTCTTCTTGACTGGGCGGTTGAAGGAGATCTCCTCGCCGGCGAGCGCGCTAAAGACCTCGATCTTCTTGCCGTCACTGTACACGATGCCTAGGGAAGGGTCCTGTTCGTCTAACCGCTCCACCACTGCGCTCTCGACAAAGACCACCTCCTTGGGCTTCCTCTGGGGCCTGTCTCCGGCAGTCGCGGTGGACTGGAGGCATCGCCGCCGGAGTGTCGCATTCTCGAGCACAGGGAGGAGAGACGAGGAGCGGCAAAGAGAGCGTGCCGGGCGCAGTATGAGCTGTAGACCCGCTCCCGGCGAGGCGTGCCAGGGCATCTGCACGCGCAGTCGTGTCTTCATCTCAAGTTGGCTGCAAGTTCTTCAAGTTCCGGAGCAGAGGCCCAGTCTTTTCATGTTTTTCTTTTTCTTTTCTTTCTTCCTCACCATCTCGTGTTAACGGCAATCTTCGAAGATGAATGCTGAAGCCCCACCGGCTGCAAACCACGTCCATACCTTGTGACGTGAATAGGTTCGGATAGGTTCTCTTTCAAATAATACAAATAATCAAAATCATCTCACCCCCCCCCTCGCATTCCTCAGCCCCTCTTGAGAGAGCTTGAGACGAGTGCAAAATTCAAAAATCTTTTCGGTTACCTAACCGGCTAGGCGAACAGATGGTGGCACGCGTGGGGGCGGGTCTACCAGCGGATACGCCTCTCTATTTGGGCACGGCACGTCGCCGGACCTCTTTTGGGACGTACCAGTTCAACACGCGGCCCCACGCCAACACACACATTGACCCACGCGCACACGCACTCTTTGGGGGTTGCTTGGGGTCAACCGGTGTGCACGCTTGCTCCGACATCAGCCACAGCAACGACCCTTCTCGAGGGAGGAGAGGTGAGACGTGAAGTGTGTGGAGAAGGCAAGCTTTAGCGAGAGTGAGAGGGGAAGAGGCAGGAAGCAGCTGCACTGAGTCCTCACCCCTGGTGCTCCAGCTCGCTCTCTTAACAGCACATCTACCAAGGGACGCGCTTGGCTTGGAAGTGGGAAGAGGTACAATCCAGCCCCTCCCCCTTCCCGTTGGTAACTCTAGTTACCTCAAGGCTTACCAGCGCCATCAGCACGACAGACCTCTCGAGAGAGACACACGTCACACACGATGCGGAAGGTGCGTCATGCGTCAGTTCCAGTTGGGGCGGCGGATGTGGATCTAGCCGCCGAAGCGGTGGCTGCTGCTGTCGCAGACGAGGTGAACAACGTCGGCAGCGGCTGCAGCAGCGCTCCCACCAGCATCGAGACCAGTCCCGTGCCCGAAGTCCTCGACGCACAATCCATTGCGGTACCACCTCCCGAGACCCTCTACAACTTACACACGAGCTTGTTGTGGCCGACGACGAAGCAGTCATGCTCATTGCCAAACGGTGTGATTGTGTGGTGCATTATAGCACGCGGCCTTGCTCAAGCGACGCAAGACGATGGGCGAGGAGGCCCCTGCCGCGGACCGCAACAACATGCAGCCACGTCTGGGCTTCCTCTCGTACAACACGATGATGACGCTCAAGCGACGCAAGTCTCGGAAGCGGATCAGCGATTCGGCCGAGTGGCTCTACCCCATTCCCAAGACCGAGGGCCTCGAAGCCGGAGAGAACAACAAGATGCAGACGCGCACCAAGTACACTCTCGAAGCGGTACCACCTTGCCTCTTGATCATGCGCGAACGGACAACAATCACCATCACCACCATCACGCATGCATTCCAAGTGACTAACTGACCTGTGATGGACGGCGCAGCTGCTGATTGCCAACAACATGGCCGTAGTGTCAGCTATCGTTAAAGCCATGAACCCGGCGGATGTTGAAGAGATCTGCGGCGCTCTCCTCGCAGGTACAACTTCTCTCCAACACGTATGCACCTCTTGGTGCGGACCCCATAAGAACTAACCTCTTCCTCACCCCTGCATCACGTCGCAGTGTTCCACTGCAATGGCAAGGGCCAAAACTTGATCCTGTGGGCGATGGAGAGGGAACTGAAGGTGGAGAAGGTGCCCGAGAACCTGTTCCGGGGCGTGTCGCTCGCGGCATCCCTCATGTCCAAGTACTTCCGTATGAGCGCTTCGGACTATCTGCGCAGCATCCTGCGACCGATCGTGAAGGACATCAAGGTCAAGGACACACGGATAGAGGTACGAGGCCGATAGCTTATTGAGGCTGTGTGTGTTATCTCACAACACGCACCCGCACCTGATGTCAATCCCAACTCAGGTGGATCCGGCGAGGGTCAAGGAGGATGCAGAGGAATCGCTGCGAGAGAACCAAACCAAACTGATACACCTATCGAAGCTCGTGTTCGATCTCTTGGTGGCTTCGCTTGACCAGGTTCGCCTCTCCCGTCTCCCCACCGTTCTCCTGCTTCTCCTTCCAAGTCCTTGGCCGTTGCGTGACTCACGCCTTCGTTATCGTGTGTCGCCGTCAACGCAGTTCCCACATGCGGTGAAGATCATCTTCCACACGGCGCAACAGGCCGTCTCCGAGCGGTTCCCTGAGATGGGGTATCAGTTCGTGGGCGGGTTCTACTTCCTCCGCTTCATCTGCCCAGCGCTCGTCGCCCCGGCCGCCTACGGCCTGGTCAAGTCGGACCTCGCCCCGGAGAACCAGCGCACGCTGGTCCTGATCTCGAAAGTGCTTCAGAACCTGTCCAACCACATCCTCTTTGGCGAGAAGGAGCCGTTCATGATGTTCATGAATCCCTTCATCAACAAGAACTCGCGCAAGATGGGCGACTGTCTGCAGACGCTGGTCAAGAAGGCCTCAGAGAGTGCGCCCTCTCAAAACGGTATGTTATAAGGACACTCTCAACGCGCACGCATGTGCAACCTTCTCACGCGCGAGTGACTGCGATGGGCACGAGCAGGCAAGTTCTTTCAGATGTCGGCTGGCAACGAAAAGCTCAAGAACGAGGCTCTGATATCGGTCGCTCGCTGCTTATGCGATCGTCTAGATGACGTTATCGCCGAGCTCGAGCGCGCTGGACAGGTTCGCATTCGCACACAGATGTCCCACCCGATGAGCTGTGGTCTTAACAGACACAATCGTATGCACAGGGCAAGCTGCACAACGTGTTGCTGGATTCACTGCGGGCAGTCGCTATGCTTGCCAAGAGCACGGGGGTATCCATCAATCATGCCACCCTGGCCGCTCGTGTGCGGGAGGTACGGCACGTTGATGAAGTGCGTCTAGACTGCCCTGCAATGTCGCTCACCATCATCGTAATCGTGGGGACGTGGATGGTCGGCAGCCCACACGCCCGTCGGCGCCTGCCGTTAAGAGTTCCGAGGCTTCTGGAATGGCCGACAGCATCGACGAGTACACCGACCAGGACGACTCTGGCTCACACGAACCCGTTGATTTCGAAGCCTACAGCGAGCAAAGTTCCTCACCTCCGCCCGCACGCCATCACAGTGCCAGTTTGCCTCCTGTGGAATCGCTGCCTTGCCAAGTGGAGGATGGCCACACCGCCGGCCGCCCTACCGAGCCGCCAGCTTGCAAGGACAGTGCCGCTGCACAGAAGAAGCGCAGCCACCGCCTGTCCTCGCCTCTGTCGTTGCTCGTCTCGAGCGACAGCTCCATCTTCATGCGCCGCAAGTCGCTGGACAGGGAGTACACCAGCGACGACATTGGACGACTCATCGTCGAGAACGCGCACAACGAGAAGCAGGCGGCCGAGGAGCCGGCAAAGCCGCGAGTCAACCTCAGCCTGGCCGAAATCGCCAAGGACAAACGAAAGCAAGATCGAGTTCACCGTGGCAAGTACGTCGTGTGGTCGTGGTCGTGGTCGTGGTCGTGACTAACTGACGGTATGACGTGCAGTAGGGTATTGAGCCCGCGAGAGTCGACGGCGGTTAGCAATCCCCTCTACAATCCGGTGGTCAAGCCGAAGACCAGCAAGGAGCCGCCGCCCTCGCCTCGCAAGGAGAGCGAGGAGAAGGAGAGCGGCCGCTTCGTCAGACTCAAGTCCCTCATCGCTAACGGCGATGCCAACAAGGCGGCCGACGACGAAGCCAACAAGGAGGTGCGCACGCAGAACATACTCAGGAACTACATCAAGGATCGGGAGAAGGCTCCCGTGGAGCAGTCCGCCTCCTCCCCCTTTCCCTTCTCTTCGCGGACAGCGGAGGGAGTCGCGGTGTCGGCCCCGCGCAGCGTGGAGCTCGTCGATTCAGAGAAGCGGCGCAGCCTGTCTTCGAGCGACATCAAGGGCATGCACGCCGACGGCATCGCCATGATGGCCAAAGCTGTGAGGAAGGACAAGAAGCGCTCGGAGAACCTGACCAACTACCTGGGTGAGACGCCCTTGGTGATGCGGGACGTCATCATGGCCGAGCAGAAGCGGCGTATTGATGCCGAGCGCGAGCTGGCGCGCGTCAAGACCGAACTCGAGAACGAACGCCGAGCGCATATGGAAGCCGAGCTCAAGCTCGACATCGAGACCAAGCGGGCTGCGCAGCTCGTGAAGGAGCAGCTCAAGGAGCTCGAGGCCGAGCGACTCAAGCGCATTGAAGTCGAGATGCGTCTCGAGATCGAGCGTGCCCGGTGGAACAAGAGCGAGAACGATGACGGGCGAGAGCTGGAGAACGAGCGCCGCCGCCGCATCGAAGCTGAGCTCGTGCTGCAGATAGAGCACGAGAAGTGGCAGGAGGACTATCGCCTGCTCGAGATCGAGCGACGCAAGCGCATCGAAGCCGAGATGCGACTCGACGTCATGGAGCGCGCTCGAGGTTGGGATCGCGGTAGTAGCCTCAGCAGTAGCGGCATCAGCAGTAGCGGTGGGCTAAGCATCTACGCCAGGAGCGAGCGAGAGGCACCGGGTTCGCCAGACAGCGCCGAATGGAGGCGAAAGCAGGCGTCACGAAGCCGGAGCGGAAGCAGCGGGCTCGGAAGCAGCGGATGCCTCGAGGATCTCGAGGGCAGCTCCGACTCGATGCGCGTCCGAGTTCGTGACAGGGAGAGGGACAGAGACAGGGAGAGGGACGTGGAATGGGACAGCAGAGAGCGAGATGGCAGCGGCGGCGGTTGGGACAGCAGGGAGCGAGGCCGGGAGCCAAGCAGGGAGAGGAGCCGCGAGCGGAGCAGAGAGCGCAGCCGAGAACGAAGCAGGGACAAGGGACACGAGAGCAGCAGAGACCGAGACAGAGACCGAGACCGAGACCGGGGTGCGTGAGGCCTGCCACACTGCCCGAGCCTCTGCGGAGAGGAGACGTAGAAGGTGGTGTACCAGTAGTGGCTGCCGTGTACAAATCAAGCATGCATGACGGGTTGAAGCCTCACCTCTCTTTCTCGAGCCCTCTCTCTGAGTGAGAACACTCAATCCAGAGGGCTTCGAACCCACCATCCACAGTCGTTCTCCTCCTCCTCGTCCGCTGCGTATTCGGCTTCACCTTCGTCTGCGTCCTCCTTGACATCAGGAGTGACGGTGCCCGATCCATCATCGGCTCGCACCGACAGGTCAGGTCCAGCAGCAGCAGAGGTCGTCTCGTTGAGCGTCACGTCCCGTAGGCCGTCGCTCACCTCGTCATCATCGATCATCGGCGGACCGGGAGGGACGCGAGAGAAGGCGAACACTCGCCGTGCGTTCTCCAACGTGACCCTGGCCGCTTGCTCGACGGTCCAGCCTCGGGCCTTGGCCACGATCTCACACATGTCCTGATGTGCACACAATGACTCACCGATGAGCGCTCAAGCAGCAGACAGACGTGACGTCTCACGTGCGCACTCACCATGATGTCCCCTTCAATGGCTGTCGGCGTGTTTTGGTCGGTCTCGATGAGCAGCCGATCCACCGGTACGTGCTTGATGACCTCCACCGTCTTGGGCGAGCGCATGTTGATGACCGGCGAGAAGGAGAAGTAGAATCGGCTGCCGATTCCGTTCTTCATCGTGGTGAGCGAGTCCATCATTCCGGCCGTGCCGCCGTACGAGTGCATGATGATGCTGGGCGGCAGCGCCGCCTTGCCGTCTGTTGTGCGTGACACGCACGCACGTACGTACGTGAGGTCGATTCGTTTGTCACTCTCAATGAGGGAGTTGCTTGCCTTATGTACCTTCCTTCAGGACTTGCTGGACGAGTTCGAAGAACTGTCCAAAGGCTCGCACGCAGTGTATGGACACTGGCCGCTGCATTTGCCCAGCTAATCGGAACTGCTTCTCAAACACCTGTGTGGCACCACACAACGCGTAATCGCGTATCGCCCACATCAGAGAGCGCCTTTGTCCTCACGCAAGTTGTCGCCAAGCGTACCTCGAGCTGGTGTTGGTGCTCGCATCGCCCCGTGTCGGGAGCTTTGGCGGCTCGGTCGAGGCCGATCTCGCCCACGATGGCTCCGGGATTGCGTCGAAGGAGAGCCTCAAGTTCCTCCAGCCAGTCCGAGCCTCGTCGGTGCGCGAACCACGGGTGCACGGCAAAGGCGGCATGCACCTTGTCCCCGTACTTGCTGTGCAGCTCCTCCACCACCGGCCTGTCCTCCACACGAAATTAAAAAAAAAGAATTAAAATAACTATAATTAAATCATAAAAAATTGCAGACGTGGGGCGGACCAGACCAGTCAATGTCGCGCACGCCGATGAGGCAGAGGCCAGCGACGGAGAGGCGCGGGATGAGGTCCAAGTGGCGGTTGTCGTCTTGCGGGTGGCAGTGAGTGTCGAACAGCAGCGACGAAAGAGGGCTTGCACGAAGGCCCTTCTTGTTCTTGTTATGCGACATGTTGTGTGGTCACAGAGTGCAGGGGGATATGGGCACTGGACACCACCAAAGGACCCCCGTGCTGCCTTCTTGGTGCGGCATTTCGTGAAGTGCAAACGAGAAATTAGGAATTTCTTTTGAACTCATCCCGGTGGGAGAGCAAGATGTACAGCAAGCGTGTTGTGTGTTGGTGCTGTGTGCACCGGTGCGCACTCGGGTTGGGGGTGGAGGTGGTGATGGGTGAGATCTTTGCAGAAGTTGAGAAGTTTAGCCGGTGCAGTTGCGTCGGCAGCTGTTCTGTTCTTTGGCCTTGTAGAGGAATCCCTTGGACTGCTCGCTGAGGTCCTCCGATCGAGCGATGACGTCGTCCAGCTTCTGCCCTCGAACGAGCAGCGACTCGATGTTCTGATGCATGATGTCCTTCACCTCCTCTGCCAAGAGAGAGAGAGAGAGATACAAGATCTGTGAGGATCCTTGGCCGCACAGCTACGCGAAAGAGGTGCAAGTGCAGTGCAGTGTGGTACCGAGCTCCTTCTCGATCTTGTTCATCCGGTCCGCTTCGTCGGGCTGCTGGTACTTGATCATGAGCTTTTCGATCGCTGGCGTCTTGTACTGCGTGTCCTTTGTCTCTCGCGACCACGTCTCGGCGTGCACCGTCACGAACTCTGGTTAAAATTAATTAAAATTAGTGATTTAATGTCAGGCTCCAAAATAATCTAAATTAATTATTTTAAATGCAGCCCGAATTTTAACAATAAATGAATTAATTAATTATTTCGAAATAAAAATAAATAAAGAAGGCCAAAGGGGGGTACCCATGAGGACGAGGCTGGCGAGGGAGAAGGCGACCCGGCCGGGGTAGTCCTTGTCGGTGACAACAGCGCACGCCAGCCCGTCCAGATTCACCGAGGCGTGGCATCGGTAGTCGCCCTCCTCGACGATGTTCTTGGAGCCCCGCTCCGTGCGTTGGATCACCACCCGCACGAGGAACGTGATCATCTCCCGCGCCTTGCCGCGGAGGAAGAAGTTGAATTCGGAGAGCTCAAACTCTTGCTCGAGGAAGACCGAGTCCGCACGGCTTTCGTCCTCGCTCGTGGAGGAGCTGGTGTTCTTCAGCACGGCAATAGCGTAGACGTGTGGCATCTTTGCACGCAGAGGAGGTGGGGTGTGGCAGAAGGACGACGGCACGTCGTGTCTGAAGGAAACGAGAGAAACTAAACTCTGAACTCGCAGTTCGCGAACTCAGCTTCGCGCCAAGCGGACGCGCGGATGGATGGACCGGCGCACAGCGCGACCACGAACGTGAACACGATCACGACGGTCCACGTGGAGGGTACCTCGACTGCAGGGAAGCAGCTGGCGAAGAAGCGCCTCTTTGCCGACCTCAAGGACCGAATCTTGGTCGATGCCGCTGACGACGAAGAGAAATCAGATTCCGGTGCCGCTTCTCGACGCGCTGCAGCTGCGTCCAGCCACAACAGAGGTGTGCCACTCGCCCTCTCATCCTCAATCTCTCCATTTTTTTTCATCATTAGAGATTTAATGATGAAAAATCGATTGTGCGTGGGCAAGGGACAGAGCTGAAGCTGCACGGGTTCAGCGATAGGTTCAGCAGATGGAACTTCCTCAAGAAGGACCACTTCAGCTCTGACCCACAGCGCTGGGAGGCGGTCACAGCGGCCATCCTGCGGCAGAACGAGGAGATCCTCTTCACAGAGCCCCGGCGCGGCGGCGGGCAATCGCTGGCGTCGTGCGTGCCGCTGGCCACGGGCTACACCATCTTCACTCTCGTCTTCCTCGTTCCCTCCGTGCTCTACCTCCTCTCCTCGTCACTCGCTCTGCGCCTGCTCCTGTTGTGGGTGCTGGTCACCCTCATCATTGTGGCCTACGTGCTCCCGCAAGTCATGCAGCACGCCTGCTACGTCCTCACAAGTGAGAAAGCTGTTGTACGTGCCAAACCCTCCACATCTGCAGTGCAGTGCCGTGCTGCGTGCAATGTAGCTGCCTTTGTATGACATGAACTGTGTGCACATCAGATCGTGTACGACATATGGGAGTTCTCCCAGCGAAAACAGATCGTCGCGTTTGGCTGTGAGTACGGCCAGATGAACATGATTGGCATGAAGACTTCATACCAAGTACCTCACCCTCTTACTTGTCGCGTGCGTGTGCGATACCTCGTCTTACCACCGTGTGGCTGCTGTCGTCGTTGCAGGATGGTTCGGGCTCTGTTTACTTCCGACGAGACGCCTTTCCCTCCAAGGGGCTGTGGCCCTTCTCCACGAGCAGCGTATCGCATAGCGAATGGTATGCCGCTCATCGCTCGTCTTGCCGTCTGCTGCGCAACGGCGAAGCTCATCGGTTGTCCACTCTGTAGGGGCTTTCATTCGGTGTCGAAGCCGCAGCTCGTGGAGAGCATCATCAGTGATGTCAGCGCGCTCGCCGCCTCACAGGCTTCTTTCCACTGTCACAGTACGCTTGCCCCACCCGAGATCTTCGCACTCGTAAGCTTCGTGACTGGCTCACATTGCTCTCTCTCTCTCTCTCTCTAGTTTTTGACACACCCAAGCATCTAATCAATGTATCGCGAGCGCAAGAGGTCATCAGCGTCATACAACTGGTAACGCGTCGCCTCCCCTTTACACACGCTGATGAGCATCAGCGGCTGGCCCCCGCTGTCTTGCTGATCTCTCTAATCATCATTCTGTGTCTCAGTACGCTTCATTACCTCTGCTAGTGCTGTGGGCCATCTTCCTCCATCCTCTGCTCGCAATCGCTCTCTTCATCTCCTTCCTCCTCATCGGGCTGCTGGGCCTCAAGCAATTCAACCTCCTCTCGCACAAGGACCTCAACCCGGGCCCATTCTTCTCGGTACCCCTGAGCTCTCTCTCGTTGACTCTTTGATCAGCCACCACGCTGTGTGTACGAGCCAATTGACACACAACGCGCTCGTCCTGCAGTACATTCTGCTCGTGCTAGTGAGCATCGGCATCAGCCTGCTGGATCTGTTGGCTGCCGGCGGGTATCTGCCGCTCTCCATCCCGGGCGACGACATCCCGCTCGTGGACGATGAGCGTGTGCGTCTCTGGCTAGGCGTGGGTTCGCTCGTCTTCTTGGTACGCGCCATCGTTGCAGCCCTCGTGGCGTCACAGTTTAGCGCACTCACGCACACGCACACACAACATAGCTCATCGCTCTGATTGTGGGCACTACGACTGTGCGACGACTGCTAGCGCACGTCAAACAACTCAGTGCAGCCACCATTCACGACACTCAGATGACCAGCTGACGGCTGACATGTTCGTACAGCTTAGCTGCGTGTAATACAAGCGCCGAGTTGCACACATCGGAGAGACCTCGGTGTAATTAGCACGCAAGAGGCGATAGGGTGACCCAGCGAACGGCGATGTCTTCGCTCAAAGGAGGACGTGAGTGAGGCGAAAGGGCGTCTGCCTCCTCCGTGGGTACGACGTTTTCGGAGGTCATTTCCGAGTTACGGCGTGCGCTGGTTGGTCTACGCTCACCGGCCCACGGCCTGACCGGAACGCAGTGTTTTCCCCAATCGTCCGTTATTGTCCATTAGTCGCCACACACAGAAGAGGAAGGGGCAAGAGAGGGAACTCTCCCCTCACCACAACTTACAAACCATGAAGAGAAAGGCGAGCAGCAGCCGAAGGGGGCTCAGGGCCAAGGAAGGGACAGATGACACACTCGCAGAGTCGCTGGACGGCTCGTTTCGCACAGAAAACGAGGAACCCGACGTAGACCGTTTCGCTGCGCTCCTCAACCCTTCCGATTACTCTGCCGACGGGGTGCGCCACCCCCCCTCCCTCCCTCTGCCATCACCGTTTCGTTCTTCCTCCCTGCCGCCTTTGTGCAGGTCGTCTTCGTTCTTCCCTCCAACCGTTGCAGGCACCAATATTTTTCTCCGACTTCACACTCGCTAAATTTAATTTAATTTAATTTCCATTTACGTTATCAATCGATAATAAATAAATTTTTTACATATATCAGTATAAATCTATGATATATTATTAAATTAAATTAAATAAAATAAAATAAAAACTCATCTCTTTTTTTGGCCCAGATCGATGAAAGCCAGGGACTGCTGTCGGGCGAGAAGGTGTTCAGGACGGCCGGGGGTGAGGTCGTGGTGCGCCAGGAGGGCGGAGGCGACCTGCCGCGCAAGGGCACGCTCCACTTCACCAACTACCGACTGTTCCTGAGCCAGGAGGTGTGTTGCGTCCACTTGCTTCCGCATGGTGAACAAGTGCCATGCGGCGTGTACTGACGCTGCTGTTGGTCGCGCACTCGGTCCCAGGCGGCTGACAGGAAGTACTGGATTCCCTACAACCTCGTCCTGCGGTGGAAGGCATCGTTCGACAGAGACCTGGGGGCTCACATTGTCGTGGACTGCAAGGACTTTCGGTGCGTGTGTTGTGCCCTACCGCCACAGCACCATGTCGATCCACGCACACTCACCACTGTTTGCTGCGATGTGAACTGCGAGCAGCTCGGTGGCGCTGCACTTCTCGCGGAGCGAAGATCAACAGATGGCGCTCAAGGCACTCAAGACGCACTTCTCGTGCACGTCGGTGCGCGAGTTCTACGCGTTCCAGAACAACGAGCGATATCCGATCGCCTCGGAGCTCGTCGGCTGGCCCATCTACACGCTCGAGCGCGAACTGGAGCGGCAGGGCGTGAGCTTTGGCGAAAAGGGCGAGTGGAAGCTGATCGAGAACTCGCAATACAAGAAGAGTCCCACCTACCCCTGCAAGCTTCTCATTCCGCGATCCATGAACAAGGCCAAGCTGTACAAATCTGGTATCGCTCTCCTCTATGTCATTCATGCCCACCGTACACTGATCACACTCCTCCTGTGTCGTGTGTCGTGTCGTGCGTGCAGATATATTTTACGCCAAGCGAATGATTGCATTCAGCTGGAAGAACCCAGGTGGGGATGGGATGATCTTCCGATACACGGCGAACATGAGCGCTCACATGTGCCGCGACACACACGGAGGCTTGACGGGCCACAAGCCCGACAGACACGCCGAAGCTGAGCTCAAAGAGCCCATCCTCAAACACATTCTCAAACTATACCCTCCAACTGCGGTTCGTCGAGCTCTCTTTCCCTCCAGCACTGCTTTGCTACATGCAAGCGTGAGCTGATCGACGCGTACTGTGGCCCAGACGTTGCACATATTGGCCGTGTGTCCGTTGGCCAGCGTCTCAGCGAGCGGAGACATCTTGGAGCCGAGGGACCGAGTCAAGGTGTACGTAGTAAGCATGGTCAATCGAATGGAGGTCAACAACAGCCTTCTTCGATTGGTCGAATACATCAAGCAGTTCTATGCGAGGTGGAAGCGCTATTCCTCACCCGGTGCGCCTCCACCCAACTGCCGGCACTCCTTGTTGGAGCTGTTGCACGGAGGTCTGATGGATGTGCATTCTTCAATGAGACAGGCGCACCGCTGGACACCATGGCGATCGAAATGGCGGAGGACCTGAAGGAGACCAAGTGGCTGACCGGCGTGAAGCAGCTCCTGCGACTCACCAAGGTGCGTACCACCCAGCTACGCGACCATGTCGTCGCTAGACTGAAACGGGCATTTTGGGGCCGAGCGCAGATAGCCACATCGGTGATACTCAAGAACGAGCCGCTCGTAGTTCGGGGTGTGGCCAAGACCATCTACGAGCACCAGATCACCTCGCTTGCTCAGCTTTGTCTTGGTTCGTGTCATTTCTTTCGACTGGTCGCAGCTGGTGAGTTGTTGCCTAATCCTCGCCATCGCACACGGGCTTGATTTGTGTGCAGATCCTTTCTACCGCACGATGATGGGCTTCAGCATCCTCGTAGAGAAAGAGTGGCTCAGCTTTGGTGCGCTCGAGCGCTTCTCCTCTTTACGCTCTGTCTCTCATACACTCACCTCTTTGTTTTTGACCACTTCAACAGGTCACAAGTTTTACCAGCGGCCGACGAAGAAGAAGGCGTCGGCTTCGCGCAGTGCCAACCAACAATGCGGAACGTTTCTATTGTGGCTTGATGCAGTGCACCAACTGTGGGAGCTACGTCCGCAAGCTTTTGTACGTACCATTCTCTCACACATACATACCCTCTCCCTCTGCTCATCGTTCCTTGTTGCCCCTCATTCATTGTTTGCTGTCCTGTCTGTGGTTAGGAGTTCACTGCCGATTATCTGGTGGTGTTGATGGACGCCGTGTACAGGTACGAAATCGTCCCGTCGTTTCGATTCTTGTTGGTGAACGAACTCTCGGAGTTATAACCACCTCCTTGGCCATCTCTCTCTCGTAGCTCGCGTTTCGGCACCTTCCTCGCCGATTGTGAAAAGCAGAAGAACGATGAGAACTTCTACACCGGCTCAGTACGCTCTCCTACTCTCGTGCTTGCTCTTTGTGTCTGGCATATCCTGATCGATTATGATGATTCTTGTGCACTAGGTGTCGGTCTGGAGCTATCTCGATGTGTACAAAAAGGGCTATGTAAATCCTGTCTACGACGACTCGGCCTTCCCCCTCGGCAGATCACTGGTACTCGCTCGAGTCGTCATTCGTTTACGTGCTCACACCTCTAGCCGCGCGCAGCACTCACATATGATGTGCAAATACTCGTCGTCACAGCCGATCAAGCCCAAGTTCGCGAAGCTGTGGACGAGCTACTACCTGCGGTGGGAGGGTCAGAAGCCGGATATGCGATCCAGCGCCAAGATACTCGACTTCTGCGCACGCGAGAGTTTCCGGCCCGAGGACATGAAGGACGAAGAGCTCGACCTCAACATGTCCAACTCTGAGCTGCACGCGCTGCCCGTGTCGCTGATGCGCAAGATCGAGATCACAGCGAGCTTTGGCGGTCACAGCCGGCTCATGAAGAGCTCGCGAGGCGAGCTGCAGCCGGAGCAGTGGGGCGCCAGCTACGGCAACCAGCACCTCGGGCGACTCAAAGATTTGCGTGCGCTGCGACTCAATCACAACTTCATCTCGTCGCTGGGCCTGCTTGACAGCGAGCGCATCAAGGGCCTCCGGATTCTTGATCTGTCGCACAATCAGCTGAAGGCATTCTCGGCCAAGAATCCGATCGTGTGGTCGCTCTTCACGCTGACCAACCTGCGCGAGCTCAATCTGCGAGGCAATCGCATCGACCGGCTCCCGTCGGAAGTCTCTCAGCTCACCAACCTGACGCTGCTCGATCTCAGCGACAATCGGTTCGAGGAGATTCCGTCGTCGCTCATCAACCTCGCCGGGTCGCTACAGCACCTCTTCCTCGCGCACAACCGCACGCTCGAGAACTTTGACTTCCCGTCATCGATCAACTACCTCACCAACCTGCGCAGGCTCGATGTGCAGGGCAACAACTTCCATTCGCTGCCCGTGTCCCTGTTCGAGAAGCTCGTGCACCTTGAGGAGCTCAGCCTCAGCGACAACTACTTTGCCGCCCTGCCGCCGTGCGCCCCCAACGGCCTGAGCGCTCTGCACAAGCTCGACCTCAGCCGCCTGCGACTCAACGACTTCTCCCTCCCGCAGCAAGTGATGGTACTCTCCCTCTGTCGAGTCATTCCTCATCTGGTCGAGATGGTTGATAAGTAATGTGCGCACCATCACCACGCTTAGATGGCGACATTGCGCGAGCTGCGAGCGGTCGATTTGGCGTTGACGACTCTACCGTCGGCGTTCTCCAGCCTTCAGGCCCTCGAGTACCTGGATCTGTCCGACAACCTGCTCCTCTCGATCCCCAGCTCGCTCGTGCAGCTGACGTCGCTCAAGTTCCTCTATCTGCGCAACAACAAGCTCACGACGCTACCTTCGCACATCTCGCAGCTCAAATCGCTCGTGGTGCTCGACCTGGGTCTCAATCAGATCGCGGCGCTGCCCATCCAGGTGGGGTCGCTTAAGAGCCTCACCAGCCTCGATTTCTCCTACAACGCCATTCGCGAACTGCCGCCCCAGCTGGCCATCTTGCCGCTGCTCACTCACCTCAACTATGAAGGCAACGAGATCGTCGATCCGCCGGCGCCCATTCTCGCCATGGGTTCGTTGGCACTCGCTCGAGTTTATCTGGCACGCTGCTCACGCGTTGCATGTCTTTCTTTCTCTGTGTACAGGCCAAGATGCAGTGCTTCGATTCATGCGTCAGTTGCTCGACGGACAGGAGCCGTGCAGTCGCATGAAGCTCATGCTGGTACCGAATTGACACTCCCCGCTCAGCGCGTGTGGGCGAGTGATTGAGTTTCACACGGCAATATATCGCAGGTGGGGCAGGAGAACGTGGGCAAATCGACCCTGTTGCGCGCTTTACGACACAACTCGTTGCCCAAGGTTGGTAAGGCCCCGCGCAAGGTCGTGTCCGATGCGCTCGAGAAGAGTCAGCAACCTGGGTACAGTTGAGAGCCACGTCATCATATTTGGTGTCGTCATTCTCAACACTGTCTTACGACTGACACGCAACGTGTGCCTTTACATCCGATCTCCTTTACAGGAGCAACATCTCGACCGACGGTATCGATATATCGCAGTGGGTGCTGCCGGTGAAGGTACCCTCCGAGGATGGCACGCCTGCCGAGGTCAAGGAAGTCACCCTCTCTGCATGGGATTTTGCGGGTACGTCACCTTGTTGAGTTATGCGGGCGCGTGCGCGCATGTAGCTTGAGCGTGTGCGCTGCTAACCGCCGCCGGTCAATTCTAGGTCAGGAGATCTACTACTCCACGCATCAGTTCTTCCTGTCGGAGCGTTCGCTGTACTTGTTCGTGTTTGACGTCTCGCAGCCCAACATGGAGCAGTCCTCTCGCATCGAATTCTGGTACTTTTTCACTCCTTCGCAGCAGAGCTTGATTGAAGAAAGTGTCTGATCATGCTGACGATGGCCCATGGTACCTTACGTATAGGTTGCGCTCGATCCGCGCACGCGCCAAGAACGCTTCAGTGATCGTGGTGGGTACGCACATTGACGAGAAGATCTGCACCAACAACTATCTGGAGCTGCGCCGTCACTACGTCGACGAGTTCTGCGCATCGCGATATCCCAACATCCGAGTGCGCACTCACCCTCATCAACTCAGTCTTGTTGACGACTGGCACACTCACTGCTGGATTGGATGTGAAGGGCATCACATTTGTGAGCTGTACGACGGGTAAGGGAATGGACGTGCTCCAGGCCATGATCGAGGAGACCATCTTGGCGCAGGGCCACATCGGAGACGTCTTGCCCAAGTCCTACCTTCATCTGGAGAACCTCATCCTCAACCACAAGACCAAGGGCAAGCGGACCTCTTCGGTTGGCAACCAGCCGGCTCTGCTGCCTCCGCTGCCGCACCAGTCCCCGCATTCCGACAAAGCGTCGCCGAATGGAGTGCAGGTTCCGATCATCTCGTACGACGAATACAAGTCCATCGCACGTACGTAAAAAGTGTGATGGCGCCTCTGTCTTTCATCATGCGGTAATCACTGATCGTGTATCTTTGCATTCATCGTTTCAGAACTGTGCTTGATCGAGCACAAGGAGCTGGAGATCGCCACGACCCTGCTGCACAACCTCGGCAGTATCATCTACTTTGGCGACGACGAGAAGTTGGCTGACGTGATCATCCTCGATCCGCAGTGGCTCACGAACGTCATGAGCTCCATAGTCACCACCAAGCACAGCTACGTCGCCAAGCATGCGGTAGGCGAAGCATCTCTCGCATTGATTTCATTTTGGTCACACTGATCTCTGGTGTCCAGGGCATACTGCATCACTCCATCCTGCCGCTTCTGTGGCGCGAGCCGGACTTCCCTGCGTCCCTGCACGGCTTCATCCTGGCGTTGCTCAACCGATTCGAGATCGCCTTCACCATGAACAACGTGCACGTTGGACGACCGAGCGTGGACGCTAGCAGTGGTGACAGTACGGACCTAGTCAGCGGACCCCGAGAGGATCTCTCCGACGCCGATTCGCAGGTCGCCGGCAGCACCGGGATCGACTACAACGGCGTCAGTCTTATTCCGTGCCTGCTCAGCGAAGAGAGGCCGAAGGACATGGACACGCTGTGGCCCAAACGCCGGTACCAATCAACGCAAATGATTGCTTTCCTTCATGAGGCAACGTGTGTGCTAAGAGCTCTCTCCCTCTTCTCGAAGGCGTGGTGATGGCATCGCCGAGTTTGGACGTGTCTACCGATTCAACTTCGTGCCGGCTGGCTTCTTTGGGCGTGTGATGGTGCGACTCCTTAACTTCAAGCTCGAGAAGGCCAAGAAGTACTGGCGCAACGGGTACAAACCCTCGTCCTGTTCATTCCAAGACTCACCAGACATGTCTGCTGAGTCTTGCCCATGGCCTGGGACTCACGCATCACATCATCTCCAGACTCCTCTTGTACAACCATCCGGAGAAGGTGTTGGTGGAGTTCCTGCCGTCGTCCAACCAGCTCAACATCACCATCCGCACCGTGAACACCGGTGAAGAGCTCGTGCCCTATGCGCTTTCGGAGGACGAAGACGAAAGCCCCACGGAGCGGGCACGGAGCGTGCGTAATCGATTGAGCCAGCGGCTGGAGGTCCACAAGCAGCGCAAGGGTGCGAATGCCCACCGTCACTCCCCATCCACCAGTGCATTGGCGGACGAGAAACTTATAGGTCAGCTGTGCAGAGAGCTTTCAAACTTTGTCGCTGCTGGTCTTCGCGGCGGTCGATGCGCTGATCAACGACTGGTACAACCTCGAAGTGCGCGTCTTGGTTCCCTGCGCGCACTGCGTCGATAACGAGATCTATCCGCCCTACTACTTCCCGTTCCAGGTCACATTTTCTTGCAAGAAACTAGAGCATCGTGTTCTCATCGTGTAACTGACATACACGTCTGTTGCATCACAGGACTGTCAGAGCGCTCTGTTCAAGAGCAGCAGTGCCTATGCCACGTGCATGCGCGATTCGCCGGCTCCCGTGCTCGGTACCATACACTGGAGCCACCGGCAGTGCTGAGCCCACACTAACTCCGAGACTCGTCTCACGCCGATGCTGAATGCAGAGTCTCCAGAGACGCCGGGCCGAAACGTAAACTACGTGCGTTTGGACAAACTCGTGCCCGATGTGGCGATGGTGCACTTGCAGGCGTCCCGCATCAAGTTTGCTGAGCTGCAGTTGGCCAACTTGGTGGGCAAGGGCAGCTTTGCTGAGGTACCGCAATGATCGCGTATGAGGCCCTTGTACACAGCGCATCACATGTTCACACAAACAATCATACGCGCGCGCAGGTGTACCGAGCGATCTGGCGGAAGCCCATCAGGAAGAGACGGCAGGAGAAGGACGAAAGCGAGGCTGAGGACCTGAGCGAGATGGACACCGACACAGAAACGGAGACGGAAACAGAGACAGAGACGGAGACCGACACCGAGGCTGAGACTGACACGGAGGACGAGTTCGCGGGCAAGAACAGCCACTACGAAGAGGAGACGGTTGCCGTGAAGAAGCTCATGTTCACCGAAGAGGATGACCTCCCGCCAGAGGACACGGTCAGGGCGATCGAAGAGTTCCGAAACGAAGTGTGGATCATGAGGTGCGCCGTCATATCCCACGCATACACAGAGACTATTAGGTGATCGGCCTTCTTCCTCCGTTTGTGAACTGACAACGCGTGGACATACCTATCTCTCTCCCTCCCTCTCTCTCTCTCTCTTGCAGCGGTGTGGTGCATCCCAACATCGTGCCGCTCAAGGGCTTTACCATGGAACCCTGCTGCTGCATCGTGACGGAGTTCGTAGAGGGCGGCAACCTATGGGATTTCATCAAGAGCGAGTCGAGCGGTGCGTTTGGCTGTAAACGGTCTTACGGCGCTCATGCAGCCCGCTCACTCTGTGTCACTCGGGTGTTCTCAGAAGCGGCGTTGACCTGGCCGCTGCGTCTCAAGATCGCCAAGGACGTGGCAAAGGGCATGACGTTCCTGCACTCCATGAGTCCGCCCATCATGCATCGCGATCTGAAGACTCCCAACATCATGGTAAGCGTGCACGTTCCCTTCTCATTCGCTCTTGAGGTGCTTTCTGATTGTTAACGCGGCTCCTGCGTTCACTTGCAGCTAGCGGACATCTCGCCGCAGTCAAAGGTTGTTGCGAAGGTGATCGACTTCGGCGTGTCCTCGTCTGCGCTCTCGGCTGTGGGTCGCAAGGTCGACTGTCCTGGTACGTACTTTGCATCACACACGCTACAACACTGGCCTCAGACTCGGGATTCCTTCCTCATCACGTCCTGATCGTGTGCGGCATTGACAGTGTGGCTGGCTCCGGAGATCATACGCGGCAAGGACTACTCGGTCAAGAGCGGTATGTGTCAACAACCCGCCTCGCTCGCTCCGGTTGTGTGGTGGCCGCCTTGCTCAATCTGCGTGACTGCGACAGATGTGTACTCGTTTGGCGTGATCCTCTATGAACTGCTCGTGCGGCATCGGTACTTTGCCGAGGACCTATGGATGAGCAAGCTCGAGACCAAGATCATGAGCGGCGTTCGGCCCGCTCTCCCCGACGATTGCCTGCCCGAGTACAGGTATGTACACCAGCTCTCGAGAGGCCAGCAGCTTGTTCACAGCGTCTCTCTCTCTCTCTTCCTCACCTGATGACCATATCGTGCCACCTGTAGGGACTTGATCGTCGATTGCTGGCAGCCCGACGCCAGCAAGCGCCCGTCGTTCAAGCAGGTGTTGGCTACACTGCAGGAGATCATTGTTCGCCACTACCCGCAGGAAGCTGCCTACGATGAGACCGACGACGGCTGTAGCGACACCAAGACTGAACTTTCCATGCCCCCATCGTCGACGTTCTCCTCTTCCGAGCCGTCCACGCCCGTGCCCGCGGTCGAACCGCCGCCACCGTCCGACCCAGCTATCATCGCCAACGACGCAAGCCTACCGGTCCTGGGGTCGAACGCAGTCGCTCCTAGCGTGGTGGTGACCATCGATGGTGCAGAGGCGCCTCAGACGGACAGCAGCGAGGCTCTCACAGAGTCCGAAGCGCAACACAAGCGGGACCAACGTCGATCGCACCGCGAAGCGCGCAAGTCGTGCCAGGCCAAGCGGCGGTCGGCGCGCATCTCACACAGCGTGCAGCGCCGTAAGGTTGCCAAGGAGGACGAAACCGAGCGCTATCAGGAGAACATTCGCCTGGACAACCTCGCCAGCAAGTTCACCGCGTGGCAGAGCAAGGTGCGATCGTGCAAGCGGACCGCCATCGAGCTGTCCCTCTCGCCAAAGCCGGCTCCTGTCGTCGCGGCGTCTGGGGAGAGCGGCGAGAGTGACGTTAATGATGAGGTGCGACAGCCCGAGTTCGAGCGAAGATCATCCACCTTGCACAGACGTTTGACGATAGGCGAGAAGGACCAGAGCAGCAGTAACGACAACGATACCGCGTCTCTGCAACTGCCAAAGAGCGAAGCGACGCTGGAGGAGGAAGAGCGAAGCGACGTCGAATTGCGGACCAAAGTCAGTGGCGGCGTCAGCGGCGAGGGAGCGAAGTTCCGGAGAGAAGAATGGAAGGAGGGCAACATCACCCGAAAGGCGAGCCGAGAGATGCCGGTGATCGTGATAGTACGCGACGAGGATAGTAGGCCTTCCAGCTACACATCCGCTCGAACTGAGCAGAAGCCTCCACCCATGCCCGAAGTCGCGGAGCAGAGTCAACAACGAGAGAGCATCAGCGAGGCCAGCGACTCACGGACGAGCATCGATGATGGCACCACCGAGGAGACAGGGAGCGATTATGACATCTTTGAGATGGAGGAAGTCGACAGCCCGCGCACCAAACTCGCGTCGTCTTCGTCTTCTTCTTCTCCCTCGTTGTCATCATCTTCGTCGGCATCCGGTCTGTCGTCATCGTCAGGCAACACTGCAGAGGACGACGAACGACTGCGTCGCAAGCTCAAGGAGATAGAAGAGCGGCGATTGCGGGTGCACGAGTACGCGCTCAAGAAACGTGAGAAGGCCAACAGTAGCGAGCGGCTGACGGCCAACAAAAGCGAAAAGAAAGCCAAGCGGCGGAGTCGGTCGCTTGAGGACGTCGCACAGCGGAGAGAACGGGAGCAGCGCGACAAGGAGCAGAAAGCGCTACGCCGTACCGAAGAACGGGCCAAGGAGATGCGTGAGCGCCAGCGGTTGCTTCAATCTGCTAGCACACAGAAGACCACCAGCACCGACGAAGATGCTGGTGCGGGCAGCGAGGATGACAGTGCCATCGTGACGGCAGAGAACACCAACGGCGAGGAGGAGGCGCCTGTACAGCAGCGACGGTTCGGCCACAAGAAGCAGCTCTCGTTCGGCGTCGGTCCGAGCTCGCTGGAGCGACACTCGTGGACGGTACGCACGCGCACCTGTGCACACGGGCACAACACCGCACTCACCCAAGTCTCCTCTCTCTCTCTCTCTTTGATCACACAGAAGGCGAGCCCAGTCGGATCGCACCGAGGGAACAGCAGCCTGCCCGGCACACCGGACGAGCCTCAGTCTCCCTCCTCGCGGGGAGCCATTTGACGCGCGCTCCTTGGGTTGTGAGCTTCACCGTCTATTCTCAGAAACAAGCACTCACTCTCTTCCTTCATCTCTCATTGCTCGCTCACTCACTTTCTCTCACGCCTACTCCCAAGCTGGCCCAGTGCGAGCTGTTGCTAGCGTTCAGAGCAACAGGGTCCGATGGCTCGCTCGCAATTACGGCACACTCGCCTCCACCTAATCCGTACACGAGCTCACCCAATTTAGGTACAAGTTCCCAACGTTGCTCACCAGGCGGTCGCCAACACAGAGACGAGCTCCCTCGCCCCCCTGCCTGCTCACTCGCAACCGTCCGTTACAAGATGGAGAAGGCCCCTCGAGGAGAGGATTGGGCGACAGGGGTGGAGGGTTCGTCCTCGGGCTCGCGCGTCCTCGTGCGACGGACGGACGAGGAGGAGGACGAGGACACATGCGTCAACATGTTCGTCTCGGCCCCCTACAGCGTATCGCTGGGGCAGCCAGGCCTGCTCACCGCCAAGATCCGACGAGACAGCGACTCGGTCCCGACGCGCGAGGCGAGCCTGGTCCTGCGTGAGGAGGTGGGAGGCACAATGCGCAGCGAGGGGCCGGACGTCGTGGAGAAGTTCACGATCGCCCTGCTGGGCGGGGGCGCCACCGGCAAATCGTCGCTCATCGTTCGCATGCTCCACGACACGTTCGACGGCGACAGCGGCGACAACGATCCCACCCTACTCGACGAATACGAGCTTCCCTACCACTTTGAGAACCGATCATGTACATCCCATTGCTCACACCCTCTTCTTCCTCTCTTGCTCGCACTTTGGCGTGGTGGTGGAGGCCCGCCTGACCTCTGCTCTCTTCCTACCTGCAGACAGCCTGACGCTCTTGGACACAGGTGAGAGCCCTCTCTCAGCTCGCCCCCACAAACGGCCACCGCTAACCGTCCACACTTCTCACTGCAGCGGGCCAAGAGCAGTTTAGCGAACAGAGGATGGAAGCTGTGAAGGGCGCCAAGGGATTCCTCCTCGTGTACGATGTGACGCAGCGGTACGTGATCGCACCTACTCCACCACCATACCCGAGTCCTCGCTTGGGCCTGGGTGTGAGGCTCACACGGTCGCGCACATGCACGTGGACGCTGCCAGGCTCTCGTTCGAGGAGGTGGAGGTGTTCATGAACGATCTGTGTCGGGCGCGGCTCAAGGACACCAAGGACATGCCCATCGTCATCGTGGGCAACAAGGGAGACGTGCCCGACGAGCTGCGACAGGTCTCGAAAGCAGAGGCCAGCAAGTTCGCCGAGGACAACGGCTGTCCGCTCATAGGTACAAGAGCGTCACGATCATGTGCTCTCGTCGTGCGTGAGAGACACATGGGCTGATGATGGTGGTGATGGTGACCAACGTGTCTCTCTTATCTCGTCTTCCAGAGACGAGCGCGAGGTCGGGCAAGAATGTACATAAGGTCCTGGAGAAGGTGCTGCAGGAGATCACCTACTATCACACCAAAGCCCTGCGGGGCATCATGTACAAGATGAAGGGCGCCTATACCATGCCATCCATAAGGATCAAAGGTTGTCCTCCTTCTCCTTGTCCCTCTTCGCCTTCCGGCCTCTGGCGATGATGATGAAGACGATGACGACGAGCTGATCGATGTGGTGTTGATGATGCTGGCGCGGTGCAGGGAAGCCAAGGTGGACCAAGTTCTACTTCTCGCTGGACCGGGAGAACTTCTCCTGGTTCCCCACCAAGAACAAACACAAGCCGCGAGGCTTCATCCCCCTCTCCACCATCGTCGGCGTGCGGTACGGTCCACGGGGATGAGGAGCCGCACCCGCCTCTCCACTGACACCACCGCACACGCACACGCACGCGCAGGGAAGCGGAGAAGGAGACACAGAGGCCCAACAGCATCTTGATCAAGGCGTTGCTCACATACTTCTTCTACGCCGAGACCGGTAACGCGTCCTATCGCCTCTGCGTGCGTGAGCGAGTACAGTGCAGTAGACTGACATGTTGCGTGCGTGTGCGGTGATGCGTGTGCGGTCCATGGACGGACCAACAGAGGAGGCACGGGACATGTGGATCCACGAGATCCGAATCCACGCCTCCAAGGCGCAGTCGGACCGAGAGATATGTGCGCGGTGCACGGCAGCGGCGCGTCGCACACGCTCGTGTGTTGCGCGCGTCTGATGTGTGGCGTGGAAGCTGACCTTGGCTTGGGCGGCGATGCATCCCAGGGAGCGGAGACGAGATCGTGCGAACGTTGGACGGCGTGCTGGTSGAGGAGGAGATCAACTTCAACCACGACACGCTGAGGGACCTCGGGCACGAGCTCCTCCAAGTCAGGTACCACACCCTGTCCAGCGATCGCCGCCGTCGCCGTCGCCGCCATCACACCAACGCTGGTATGTGCGCGCGTGCGTGCGTGCATGCACGTCTCTTGCTCTCCAGGGCCATACGAACCTACAAGAGCAAGGTGGGAAGCGAGCTGAGCTTCAACAAGGGGAACGTGATCACGGTAGTGAAGGTGGAGGAGGAGCGATACAAGGGCGTACTGGGCCGACGGAAGGGCTGGTTCCCGCGGAGCCACGTGCAGGACGTCAGAGACGGCAGCGCCGACGGCGACGGCGGCAGCGGTGGCAGCGGCATCGTTCGAACGGCGGCGGAGCAGAGGGCGGTGATGCGAGCGCGGATGGACGAGCTCGAGAACGATCAGGCCGTCGATGGCAGTCCGTCGCCTAACTCGTCCGGAAGCGGCAGCGGATCATCGGCGGCCACTGTCGTGGTCTCCTCGGAGGCGCTGGCCCCGAGCTCGCCGGTGCAGGCGACGCGCAAGGGCAGCGGCATCCGCGGCCGGCTGGGGTCGAGAGACGAGACGGCGGCGAGCGGGATCAAGGGGATCGATCAGGAGCGGCCGCGCAAGAAGGGCAGCCGCCTGATGGACAAGCTCCTCGGCAGCAGCGGCAGCCTCCTGTCGCGAGAGGAGAAGGCCAGCAAAACCAGCAGCAGCGAGAAGGACAAGTCGACCAAGGAGGAGAAGGAGAAAGCAAAGGAGGCCAAGGAAGAGGGGAAGGACACCAGCAAACAGGCCAAGCCAAAGGACTGAAACTGGAACCAAACAACGCTGAGAGAGATGTTATTTTTTTACTTGTAGCCGCCAACGCGAGAGAGATGTCATTACAAGGTGTGTTGGG
>CDFA01023678.1:0-13025 GCA_000826305.1 Acanthamoeba healyi | reverse complement strand
CAATTTTCGACATCTGGGCCGCTGCTGCAGCAGCAGCAGAGTGGCGGCACCGCGGGGGGAGGCGAGGAGCTGCCCGCCGACATCTTCGCGTCGAGCGGCGATGCGTTCTTTGACTCGCTGGGCGGGCCAGCGCAGCCGCCGCCCGCGAACGACGACTTCTTCGCCGCTGCGGCCTCTCAGCAGCAGCAGCAGCAGCAGCAGAGCTTTTCATCATCGCCGTTCGCCGTTCCTCCCTCGCAGCAGCAGCACCAGCAGCACCCTGCGGCAGCTCCCTCGCAGCCGGCTTACCTCTCGTCGTCGCCATCACCGGCCGCCGCCTTTGCGTCGTCTCCGTCTTCCTATCCCGGCCAGCAGCAGATGCAGTACGGCAGCTCCGGTGCTCAGCAGCAATCGTCTCCGTACCAGCCCCAAGTGCCGCACCAGCACCAGCACCAGCAGTACCCGCACCACGGTGGTACGCTCCGCTCGCTCGCGCAACAACGCTGCGCAACACTGCAATCGTTGACTCAAGTTGTGCGTGTGTGTGCACGTGCAGCTGGCGGCGCCTCTGCTCAACCTGGCGTGAACGGCTCGCCGCACGGTCATCCGCAGCAGATGTACCCTCCAGGCTCGTCCGGTCAGGCCGGTGCTGGTGGACCCGTGTCCGTCTTCACGCCCTCCATGCAAGCGCCAGGAAGCCAGGGACCCGTGTCCGTCTTCACGCCCTCCATGCAGGCTCCGGGGAGCCAGGGACGACCGGGTGGCGCTCCGTCTCCTTACACCGCAGCTGGCACGAATGAACCGGTGTCCGTCTTCACGCCCTCCATGCAAGCTCCCGGAAGCCAGGGACCCGTGTCAGTCTTCACGCCCTCCATGCAAGCTCCGGGAAGTCAGGGCCGATCGACCGTGCCTCACCAGCCTGCTTATGGCGGCATCAATCCCTATCCCCAGCCCCCGGCCACCTCACCGATGCCCTTCATGGGCCGCGGTGGACAAGCCGCAGGTCCCGGCTTCCCGACGCCACCCGGCTCCTCTGGTGGGTCCGTGGCCTTTAACCCCGGCAACGGACCGCAGGCAGCCGCTGGCGGGCAACAGTACACGACGTTCGTGCCGCGACCGGCGCAGGCCTCGGGACAACCCGCTCCCGGGCCTTCGCACGGAGGCGCACCATCGCCCTACGCCGATCAATCCTCCTTCGGACCGGGGTCCACCATTCCCCTCAGCAAGCTGAGCATCAGCGGAGGCTCTATGCCGCAAAGGGTACGTCCTCATGCATCCCAGGATGCAGAGGAATTGGTTATTCACTCCCCAATGCGAATGCAGCCTCAGGTGGACGCGTACGGCAGGTCGGTGCTCACTCAGTCGGCTCCATCGCCCAATCCCGCTGGCACGCCTCAATATGGTGGCTACGTACAGAACACAGCTGGTGATCAGCAGTCTTTCTTGACACCCGGATACAACCCACACCAGCAGCAACAGCAGCAGCAACAGCAGCAGCAACATCACCACCATCGCAACCGCTCAGTATCACAGCTGCCGGCCGTCAATTCCCAGCAGCTGTCGGATATGCCGCGCGTGGCCTCCAACCCAGAGTTCGCGAGGTACGGCGTGATGTCGCCTCCGGGATCGGGCGTCCCCGCGCACCTTGCACACAATCTCGCCTACCTCAGCTCGATGCCCACCATGCCAGGGTCCAACCCCATGCAGGTACCGTCGCCGCCACTACTTCGTGCTTGATTGCGTCGTGTGGTCGCTAACTATCTTCTCTATGGCAGCCGCAATACGGCTACCCTGGTGGACAGCCAGACAACGGCTATGGCGGTCAGCAGATGCAGCAACAGCATCCAGGCTGGGGTGACATGTCTGGCCATCCGTCGGCCCAGTACTATACGCAGTCGCAGCCGCAGGACCGACTTCTCTTTGACCGACCGCACGCGATCGCCACGTTCGGCTTCGGCGGCAAGCTGTTCACCCTATTCCCTCGCCGCAAGCGAAAGCTCAACGTTTACCAGCCATCCGCTCCGGTACAGATCACGCGATGAGATCCGAATGCGAGGGACATGTCCCGAAGGCGCCTTACGTATTGCATGCTGACATGTTTCTTTGTTTTGTTCGTAGGAGGCGGACTCGCAGAGCGACGAGCTGCTCCTGGGACCTCTAAAGGTTCTTCCGGTCAACGAGATCTTGAGCAAGACCAGCTTCATGACCACCCTCACGAGCTTCCCTGGACCGCTCAAGAATGCCAGCAAGGTTCGTTGCCACACCAGCTGGATGAAAGGAACGATGAGGCATGCTGACGCGTCCCTCCCGTCTGTGGTGTGAATTCGCTCGGTTTCAGGACGCGATCCTCAAGTACGTGAGCAACAAGGCCTCTGGCGCTTCCGAAAGCGAAGACGCCATGGCCGACCCCGAGGCGACGCAACTTCTGTGGGCGCTGCTCAAGGTCATGTGCACTCACTATGGTGCGTACCTTCTGCGTGCGGCGATTCAACTTCATGGCGCAAGATGTTAATCGCGTCCGCTTCCATCCGTGCGAGCAGGCGACATGAGCCAGCCCGAGGCGCTCAAGGATGTCAGGCAAGCGCTGCTGGAGGGCATCAACCCTGGTGACTACAATGCCGTGCGTCCTCAATCTTGGGATCTTTGCTGGCCTCGTATGAGGCGTGAATATTGACAAAACTCTCTTCGCTGTACCAGGCCTCGGTCACGGCGAGCAGCCCTCCGTCCGGGCCCGCGTTGGAAGCCACAGTAAAGCAGGTCGAGCAATTGCTGCTTTCAGGCGAACGTGAGAAGGCCTGCCATGCGGCGATGGAAGCTGGTTTGTGGGGACACGCTCTGTTCCTCGCCAGCCACCTCAACCCGCAGCTGTACCAAACAGTCTGCAAGCGATTCGCCCAGTCCTCGCTCTCCGAGGGCTCGCCTCTCCAGACCCTCTATCTCCTCTTGGCCAAGTGCCCACAAGGTAACCACCCATCTCCCGCTCGCCATTGGCCGTGCTGCGTGCGCTGTCCATGTTATCCATGCATTCATATACATCCCCATGCGTGTCCGCCTATCTCTATATCTCTCTCTATACTCGCCATGGCCCTCGACCGATAGACATGTTGAAATCTCTTCAAGGAGGTACCGGAGGATCCAGCGGTACGGCGGTGGACCGCTGGCGAGAGAACTTGGCCGTCATCCTGGCCAACCGCATGCAGGGCGACGTCAAGGTCATCGGCCAGCTCGGCGACATGCTCTGGTCCACCCAGATGCGAGTCGCTGCCGCCCACTTCTGGTACCGTGTTGCACCACCGTTTCATGTACGTGCGTGCGTTTCAACACGTCCTCACCATTTGTCCTTGCAGCTACCTGGTGGCGGAGACACCGTTCGGGCCCTTTGACAACCCCAACTCGCGTTTGATTTTGATTGGTGGCGATCACAAGACGCAGGCTCGGTACCTCTTCCGTCCTCGCACGCGCATCCTGCGGTGGGGCGGCTGTCTCAGACATCATCATGCTCACTCACAACGAATCCGGTGTGCGTGTGATTGCAGACTCTTTGTCCACCCCGAGGCTGTGCAGAGGACCGAGGTGTTTGAGTACGCCAAGGCTCTAGGCAACTCCCAGTACACGCTGCCAGCGTTCCAAGTGTATAAATTTATTTATGCTGCCACGCTTGCCGACATGGGTTTGCTCCAGCAGGCATCCAAGTACCAGCACTCCTTCTCCTTCTCCTCCCGATAGCTCCTCGGGTGCAGCTCACACTCACCGTCCATGCATTTTGCCTTGCCAGTTATTACCAGGGCATCTCCGCAGTCGTCAAGGATCATGCGAGCACGTGCAGCCCCGCGTTCCTTTCCCAGCTGCACGCCTTTGGCGACAGGTCCGTCACCGCCGCTCAAACCGGCTTTGTTTCCGTAATGGACGTTGCCTCACCTCCAACCCCTGCGCCGCATACACAGGATCTCCAAGATCGCGCCGGCCTCAAGGACGGCGGCGCTGGCCCCTCCCGGCTGGTTGTCTGGTCTTGTACAGAAGGGTCTGAGCGCCCTGATCGGCGATGAGAAGAGCGCAACTTCCGCGACGACTGAAAAGATCGAGGTGCTGCCCTCCGCCACGGTGGCCGCCCCTACGCCTGCCGCGCCCATGGTCTCCGTCGTCACCTCCAGCGGCCAGCAATCATTCGCTGGCTCCGCACCGATGATGCATAACCCGGCCACGACCGTGCCCATGATGAATCCCACGTCCATGCCGTCGATGATGAACCCCGCCTCGATGCCGATGATGATGAATCCCGCGTCGACCGTTGCATCGCCGTACCAACCGTACAACCCGGCCGGCCCTCAGCAGTTTGGCTCTCAGCCCGGTCCCTCCGGAGGTTCTCAGGTCACCGGACCAACGCCGTTCTACCGGGAGGTGGAAGACCACGAGGAGGAAGACTTCATGAAGTCGGCCTTCACCAAGCCCAAGCCCAGCGAGGAGCGTCCCGGCACTCCGTCGTCGGCTTCGATGGACAAGAACAGCTCGGCCCAGAAGGATGGGTCCCAGAAGGACAAGTCCGAGGCGTCTACGGACGCGAGCGGCGCTGGCGTACGTCTCCCTGCTTCTCTCTCTCGTTTCTCGCACACGCGCGTGTACAAAGGCATAACGCGCGCCTGCGGTTGGCCGTGCAGTTCTGGGGACGTCTCGGCGGCTTGGGTCTGTTCCGCAAGAAGCCGACGGGCAAGGAGATGAAGCTGGGCACGACGGAGAACGAGTTCATCTACAACGAAGAGCTCGGTATCTGGCACGAGAAGGGCAAGCCGCCGACCAAGGATGAGCGCGGCCCCTCTGCGCCGCCGCCCATCATGTCCATGCCCTCGGGCGGTCCTGGTTCCGGCTCTCCCTTCCCCTCTGGCGGCGTAGCCCCGCCACCCTCTGGCTATCCCAGCGGACCCGCGCCGCTCAGTGGTACGCGACCTCCTCCTCCTCCTCACCCCTCTGGAGCAGCGACGTCGCGCCCAGGCTCACGTAGCTCGCCTTGTGTGTGTCGCGACAGGCCCCATGGACGGTGGGAACCAGTTCACCAAGTACGCGTCGCCAGCGCGAGGCAACCGACGATACGTGGACACGTTCGCCGCAGCGGATCAGGTCTACAGCCCCGCCTCCGCCGCGGCGCCCAACATGACGATGCCCAGCCCCATCGGCGGAGGAGGAGGTCATCCGTCCGCCTCGGCCTACACCGTCTTCACGCCTCCCAGCACCCCCATGAACCCCTACAACCCACCGTACGCGTTCCCTCTCCATCCTCTAGTCTGTGTGTGTTGCCATCATGATCATCATCCACCATCTGACCTTGTGGGTGTTTCTGGCCTCGCTGCCGCGCGTGCAGGAATGCTGGCTCGCCCTACCAGCCCCACCAGCAATGACCATCTCACTCCCCCCCTGTAAACACCCCACACCCGCCCAGCCCAACTTGATGCCCCAAGTAAAGAACATGTTGCTCTATGGCCCAAAATATATTTGGGGATGGCGGGAACATGGTGGGGAAAGGTGAGCGAGCATTCGTGGCAGCCAATGGGGCATCACGAAATCGTGGAATGTTGCAAATTCATGGGAAGAAGCGTTCTGATTGGCGCTTTTAAATTGTAACATAAAAATTAGAGGAACTCTGTTGGCGTAAGGCCGCTCCCCCCCCACGAAGAAATAAGAGAGAAGACCTCCGTCCCCTTTTTTTGAGCCGCAGCACCCACTTCGTTCACACTCCCCCGCAGCACAAGAACTCCCCGCACAAGAGGACCAGGTAGGAGTACTCCTCAACCACTGATTCCGCCGAAGCGAAAGAACGAAGAGGATCGCCAAACTTGGGGCCTTCCGCCGCTGAACTGTCGCGAAAGAACGAACAACAATTCTTGGTTCGGGCTCTTGTCGGCGTTTAGAAAGCTTGTCGGAAGAGTGCGAGAGAGAACTGTACGTGCTTGGCTGCCGAGCAACTGGGACAAGTGGGAACTCTTTCTATAACTCTCCCACCCCACCACCCGCCAGGAGAAGAGGGCGGCATATCCCAAGAGCCAAGAGTTTTGATCAACAACAAACAACTAGTGCTACTACTACACGTCACTACTCCAATGCAACGACGAGCGATCGTATGGACCGCAGCTTTGATCTTGCTGGTCGTGGCGTTCGGCGCCAACTCCGCCCTTGGCGGCTGCGTGTGCGTGGGGCGGTATGACGCCGGTCGTTCTGCCTGCGAGGGTTCGCTCGAGGTCGACGGAGCAGCCGACATCGTACGTTCTCTTGCGCTTGGCGCTTTGCCAACATCAACCAACCTTCACCTTTGTGTGTAGGCCTCCTGCAGCGTGCTGAGCGACGTCCGCTACGTGTCGGGGGACTTGCTAGTCCAGGTGCGTTGGTCCAGCTCGCACACTCTTTATTAACTTGGGCCGATCCGATTGGCTGGCCTTTTCTCCGACGCCCCGAGGCCCTAATCCGTGTCTGGGGGTGGTTCCAGGCTATTGAGTCCAACCTCACCAGCCTGAACGGGGCGTTCAACAGCCTGACAGCCGTGGGTGGTCTTATCAGCATCGGGGTGCGTCGCACTCTAAGTCCGGCTTGGCTCAGTCGCTCAACATTTTTCTTCATCTCCAACGCGCAGGGCCAACCGCAGTTGCAATCGATCGACAACTCCTTCACCTCCTTGCAGAGCGTGGGCAGCATCATCTTGGTACGCCACCCCGTCCCTCCAATATCCTCCTATAAGCGTGCTATGTCGTGCTGATGGCGATGATGACCTAAAATTCTGGCTCGCGCACGTGCAGTCAGGGAACCAGAAGCTGGTCACGTTCAACACCTTCACCGCCCTGCGCAGCGTCGTGGACATCAGGATCGATGTACGTGTGCGCTCACTCCCCGACGCCCAACGTGAGCCCCGAGCCTAACGTGTTGCCCCCTCTTGCCTGGTTGTGCGCGCGCAGTTCCATCCGTTGATGACCTCGCTCTCGGGCTTCCAGCAACTCACCACAGCACGATCGCTCATGATCACCAACAATGGCTTCACGTCGATCACCAACTTTCCCTCCCTCCAGCGAGTCAACGGAACCTTTAGCATCAGCGTACGTGTGCCTGGCTTGGCGCGGCCCGTGATCTCTCTCGTTCGCGGAGCGAGTTGTGTGGGGCGCTCACTAACATCATTCTCTCTCTCGCGGGCAGTACAACGGCAACCTCACGGCGATGGTGAATATGTTTCCATCCCTGGTGACCGTGGGCACGCTCCAGATCTCGCGCAATGCGGCCCTGCGCACCCTCACCGGCATAGGCGCCCTTCGCAAGGCGAATGGTGTCCTCATCTTGGTTCGAACTTGGATCTTCCTTCGCACAGACCCTTCAAGCGGTTGGCTCACCTCGCGTGACGCGCGATCGTGTACAGGGGAGCGCGAACCTGACGGCCATCCCGCCGTTCGCTGGTCTCACCGATCTGACTTACGATTTGGCTCTGTCGGGCCTGGGCATCTCCACCATCTCCGGCTTCCCTAACCTCGAGGCCGTGCCCAACCTGCTGCACCTCGCGGTACCTCCTCCTCGTCGTCGTCACTCGATGTGGTTTTATGTCCGACACGAGTGCCTCGCCTTGACTCACTGACGCGCGTGCGTGCGTGTGTGCGTTGCAGAGGAACCCGAACCTGTTGAGTATCAGTGGCTTCAACTCCTTGGTGTCAGTTTCCGCGTTCCAGCTGACGGTGCGTGCATGAAGCCACCGCCTGACCTGTTGCAGCTCACGCAGCTGACAACGCACGCGCGATGACACAGGGCAACCCGGTGCTGAGGCAGTTTAGCGACTTTGCGGCGCTCAAAGCCGTCACGCGCTTCTCTGCCTGGGACAACGCCAACCTGCGTGACTTCCACGGCATCTGCAAGCCCTTTGCAACTGCGGTGATCACCAGCGTCGAGTTGCCCACGTCGGCTCGACCGTCGGGCTGCGCGGCCAAGATCAACACCTGGCCCTTGTCCTACGCGTGCGCGGGCCTGTGCGGCTGCCGTCGCTGTTTCCCGCCGTCGCTCAGCTCGGCTCAGTTCCGCTCGAGCGGACGAGCGCTCGACGTCACCTTCACCGCGCCCACCGATCAGGCCGGCGTCTTCTCCACGTCGTGCTCCGCCATCTGGACCAACGCCGCAGCAACCCTGGGTCCAGGTAGCCGCGCTCTCCTCTCTCTTCCATCGTGTGCGATTCACTGATCTGTGGACAATCATCATGTTCAGATGCCGTGTGCTCGTGGCAAACGGACACGAAGATGACGATCTTCTTCCCGACGGTGCCTCAGCTTCAGGCGGGCCAGAACATCACGCTCAATCCGGTCGTCGGCGCTGTGCGAGCCAAGGGCGCGCTTGCCACCGACCCGTCGGTCACTGGCTCCACCGTCGTCGCCCCGCCGTCCGATCCCGTGGCTCCGGCCGCTCAGCTGGTCATCCCGGGCGTCAGCTCGTGCTCGCAGTCCATCACCTTCGACGCCTCCGGCAGCCGAGGTGCGTAAGCGAGCACACACAGCACAAAGGGTAGCGCGCGCATCTCGTCCGCTGTTAACTGACTTGGTCCGTGCGCGACAGCCATCGGCAACCCGACCTTTGCTTGGTCATCCTCCTCTAGCCTTCTCCGCGACCTGCTGGCGGGCTTCGCCACTTCCAAGGCGACGATCAATCTCAGCTCGCTGGCCAAGGGTACGTCGTTAGTGGAACGCTGATCTCGCGCTTGCTCGACGCTGATGAGATACGACGTCGTGCGTCGCTTGTGTGCAGGCGTGGAGTACAGCGTCAACGTGACGATCAAGGATTCCTTCTCCGGCCTGCAGGCTTGGAGCACGCAGAGCTTCACCATTCCCGAGCTGCCTGTTCCCTTTGTCTCGCTGGGCGCAAGCCAGCGGCCGATCGTTGCCAATCAGCCCAACACCGTGGCTGCTACGGCTTCCCACCGTACGTGCGCCCCCAATCGACCCTCACTCGCGCTGTGGCTGCCGCTCACGCCTTGTGTGTTCTCTCTTACAGCTTGCGCCGCAGCGGACGGAGCTTCGCTGTTGACGTTCGTGTGGAGCATCAGCCCCGACACCGGCCTCGCCGTCTCCAAGCTGCAGTCGCTCACCCAGAGAGACCTCGTCCTGCCGGCCAACTTCTTCCCCGTGGGACAGACATTCACCGCCACGTACGACATTCCATCTTGCTTCGCTGTGCCGCCTCTTGCGCGCATCTTAACGTCTTTGGCCGGCAATGCAGGCTCTCTGTGGCTCTGGCCAGCGATCCCAGCCTCAGCAGTTCGGCGAGCGTTGAACTGGTCGTGCAGGCTCCGCCGATCGTGGCCGACCTCGGTGGCTCGCTGCGTCAGATCCCTTACTCGTCCAACACCACGCTGGTGGCCAAGGTCCTCTCGGGCGGCGACGGCCCGTCGGCCTACGCCTACGCCTGGTCGTGCGCCATGCAGAACGCTGCCGATGGCGAGTGTCCGATCGCGGCCTACCTCGCCACGCAGTCCGGCTCCGAGGTGGTCATCAACGCGCCGCTGCTGGAGGCCGGCGTGCCGATGTTGGTGACCGTCACCATCTCCCAGGCTGGTATCTAAACCTCCCCCTCGCTCGCTGCTTCGTGTCTCGTAGTGCTGACATCCACGTGACCGCCTACATTCACAGAGGCTCAGAGGAGCGGCAGCACGACGACAGCCATCGTGCGCGCATCGACCGACATTCCCGTGGTGACGCTCGTTGGGCCTGCACGCGTGAACGTCAACCAGCCCAACGCCATCACCAGCCAGGTCAACACGACCTCCCCCGGTGCCGCCCTTCGCTACAAGTGGGAGCTGCTCCAGGGCCCTCCCGGCTTCGTGCTCAACGCATCGACGCTCGCCAGCTCCGCTACGCTCGACACTGCCAACCTGGTGGTGCGCCGCGGCGCGCTGGACGTCGGCCTCCAGTACAGCGTGCAGCTGACTGTGACCGATGACAATGGATTCACCAGTACGTGGACGCGCCTGATCGCACACTCGCCAAATCCCCACGCTAACCTGTGTCGTATCGTCGCTCTCGCAGGCGTGGCGCAAGCGACGATGACGACCAACATTCCGCCCGTGCAGGGCAGCTTCACCAGCACGCCTGCGACGGGCTTCGCCGCGACGACGCCCTTCACGCTGCAGTTTGCTGACTGGCTCGACCTCGACAGCTCGACCCTCATCTACCCGCTGGTCTACAAGGTGTGGTACCAGCAGGCCGACGCCGTGGTGATCCTCTACTCGGGGGCCAGTCCTCACACGACCACCACGCTCCCGCTGGGCGACGTGTCCAACGGCTACAAGCTGACGCTCTACGCTTCGGTCACCGACAGTACGTCCAACCTCTCACACGAGTCAGCTTGAGCGCGCGTGCGAGAGTGTTCATCTCACGCGCTTGTGCAACAGACGATGGCGCAGAGACCAAGACGAGCATCGATGTGGTCGTGGAGTCGCCTCCTTCGAGCTTCGATCTCACGGCCGAGGCCATCAGCCAGGGCGTGTCTGATGCACAGACCTCGGAGGACGCGCAGCGATTCCTTGGATCGGTGGCGAGCCTCTTGAGCAGCGACGACCACCGCAACAAGCGCTCGGCCGCGGAGGTCGAGGCACTGACCAACGCTCTGGTGGCGGAGGCCATCAGCACGGGTAAGCGCCAGGACATCACGCCGGGAGGCCTCTCGCGCACCACTTCCCTCTTCTCGCTCCTTACCCAGCTTGGTACGCTCCCTCGCACGTTCAATCAAGGTAGGCGAGCGCTCACACAGCGGCGTTTGCGGTACGTGATGCAGAGTTGAGCGAGGAGACGAGCTTGCAGGCGTTGAACGCCACACACGCTGCGACCCTGCGCACGCAGGCGCTTGGCGAGTCTGACGACGATCTCCTGCCGTCTGTCGTCGGCGTCCTCAGCAACCTTCTGGTCAAGGCCGAGGCGCTTCGCCGCTACAAGAACGTACGTTCATGCGCGCCCACTGCACTTACGCCACACGTGTGCGTGTGGAGTGGAACCTCACATCACTGTCTCTTCCTCGTCCTGTTCTCGCCTCTACAGTCAACCCTCGTGAGCAGCTACGGCATCGTCGCTCCTGAGGTTTTAGGTCCGGCAGCGACCGTCGAGCTGAGCAAGGCCGTGTGCGGCCAAGACCTCGATCCCTATTCGGCGTCGTCCATGTCGCTCTCGCTCTTCACAGGCTGCTGTGAGCGAAGCCTTCTGCCTGGTGTCGCTGAAGCCGATGGCACGCAGGCCATGTTCAAGGTGCCGTCGGCGCTAAACGCGCAGGCTGGCAAGTGCGCCGACTTCTTCATGACCACCTACTCGCGTTCGCCGTTCCCTCGCGCCAGCGTCAAGTACGTCGCGTTCCTCTCCTGTGCATGCGCCTCTGGGCCGTGTGACATGCAGCTGACCGAGCTTTGCGTCATGTGTGCAGAAGCTTGACCAGCTCGAAGCAGGTGGGCTCGCAGATCTATGGCCTTGTGGCGCTGCACAACGGCACAGCGGTGCCAGTGGCCAACCTCTCGCAGGAGATCATCATCACGCTGCCCGTGCTCGATCAGGACCAGTACTCAGGCGACAGTTCCGACTATGAATGTACGTCCCCCTTGCGCACACGGTCAGCTAGTAGCATTGCTCGCTTCCAGGAGAGTCTGAAGCTGACGATTACCTGCCCGCACACAGACGCCTGCGCGTTCCTTGACACTGAGGTGGAGAACGCCAAGTGGAGCGCCAGCGGCTGTCGGTTCTTGAGCGCGCACACCGCCGCGAAAAGCGGACGCACCACGGTCCGCTGCGCGTGCAACCATCTCACCGACTTTGGCCTGCTGGTGGGCCGCAAGGCGGGCTCGTCAGACGACGTCGCGCTTCCGGTGGCGGTCGCGGTGAGCGTGTCGGTGGCCGCGTGCGTGGTGATCGTCGTGGGCACCATCATCGCCGCGCTCGCCATACGCCGACGCCAACGACTGCGCCGCGAGATGGGCTCCCTCGCGTCGGCCGTCAACCTCGACCGCTACGACGGCCTCCACGACAACTCGGACGAACTCTAGGCCCTCTCCTCTTCATGCTTGGCATCCCACCACAAACAACAGACGTCACATATTGTGCAAAACACTCTCCGTTCCGGCAAACTTTAGTTTCATTTCCATCAAACTAAATCTTGGGCGCGAAGATGATGAAGAGAGGACTCGAGGCGCTCGATGAGTCCAAGTTCTTTGTTGACGATGCCACGGCGCACGCCGGTGGGCTGCCGAAGGACACGATGCTCTACTTTGGTGAGGTGACCGAGGGTCTCGAGTTCATCGCGGCTGATGAATTGAAATCGCGATTGCGTCGAGATTGGACGGCGATGGGAGGGGATTCCGAGATTCAGGCCCAGGCGGGCCTCCCCGCCGATGGATCTCAGGGATGGATCGATCGATTGGTCCGTTACCAAGAAGGAAGCGGCCTCATCTTCTTCCATCTCCCCACTAGCGACGCGATTTCGGCCATCCGGGCGCGATCTGCGTTTCTGGGCGGGCTGCTCACGGTCGAGACCGTCTTCGTCTTCCTGGACCGCATCGTCGGTCTGCCGCAGGACGAGTCGGGCCTCGACGTCATCGAGCGCTACGTCCAGTACGAGCTCGACGCGGCCAAGCTCGACCGTGCCCTGCACGTGTGGGCGCTCCACTTCCGCGAGCTCGAAGCGGCCGCCAAGCCGGCGAGCGACGCGGCGAGCGCGGAGGCGTCGGGCGAAGTGACACTGGCGGTGGGCAGCGAGCCGCTTCACGCGCTCACGAGCGCGCCCTCGTTCGCGCCGGTGTTTAGGTGCTCGTGCCGACGCAGGGGCGATCAGACGTGGCAGTCGCAGGCCGTTGCAGGGTACGCGCAGGCAGGCCAGGCCTGATCTCAACGTTGGGTTTCTTCTGATCGCCCTCTGGTGCGTGTGTGGCTCTCACAGGGCGCTCGGCGAAGGCATCGGTGAGCGATTCACCAACTGGAAGGTGTCCCTCACAATGTACAATCTCGAGGTACGCACCCGTCCTCAACTCAGTTGAGCATGGAGGCCATCGTGTCTCATTCACGCTACGT
>CDFA01023677.1:0-13059 GCA_000826305.1 Acanthamoeba healyi | reverse complement strand
CAATTTTCGACATCTGGGCCGCTGCTGCAGCAGCAGCAGAGTGGCGGCACCGCGGGGGGAGGCGAGGAGCTGCCCGCCGACATCTTCGCGTCGAGCGGCGATGCGTTCTTTGACTCGCTGGGCGGGCCAGCGCAGCCGCCGCCCGCGAACGACGACTTCTTCGCCGCTGCGGCCTCTCAGCAGCAGCAGCAGCAGCAGCAGAGCTTTTCATCATCGCCGTTCGCCGTTCCTCCCTCGCAGCAGCAGCACCAGCAGCACCCTGCGGCAGCTCCCTCGCAGCCGGCTTACCTCTCGTCGTCGCCATCACCGGCCGCCGCCTTTGCGTCGTCTCCGTCTTCCTATCCCGGCCAGCAGCAGATGCAGTACGGCAGCTCCGGTGCTCAGCAGCAATCGTCTCCGTACCAGCCCCAAGTGCCGCACCAGCACCAGCACCAGCAGTACCCGCACCACGGTGGTACGCTCCGCTCGCTCGCGCAACAACGCTGCGCAACACTGCAATCGTTGACTCAAGTTGTGCGTGTGTGTGCACGTGCAGCTGGCGGCGCCTCTGCTCAACCTGGCGTGAACGGCTCGCCGCACGGTCATCCGCAGCAGATGTACCCTCCAGGCTCGTCCGGTCAGGCCGGTGCTGGTGGACCCGTGTCCGTCTTCACGCCCTCCATGCAAGCGCCAGGAAGCCAGGGACCCGTGTCCGTCTTCACGCCCTCCATGCAGGCTCCGGGGAGCCAGGGACGACCGGGTGGCGCTCCGTCTCCTTACACCGCAGCTGGCACGAATGAACCGGTGTCCGTCTTCACGCCCTCCATGCAAGCTCCCGGAAGCCAGGGACCCGTGTCAGTCTTCACGCCCTCCATGCAAGCTCCGGGAAGTCAGGGCCGATCGACCGTGCCTCACCAGCCTGCTTATGGCGGCATCAATCCCTATCCCCAGCCCCCGGCCACCTCACCGATGCCCTTCATGGGCCGCGGTGGACAAGCCGCAGGTCCCGGCTTCCCGACGCCACCCGGCTCCTCTGGTGGGTCCGTGGCCTTTAACCCCGGCAACGGACCGCAGGCAGCCGCTGGCGGGCAACAGTACACGACGTTCGTGCCGCGACCGGCGCAGGCCTCGGGACAACCCGCTCCCGGGCCTTCGCACGGAGGCGCACCATCGCCCTACGCCGATCAATCCTCCTTCGGACCGGGGTCCACCATTCCCCTCAGCAAGCTGAGCATCAGCGGAGGCTCTATGCCGCAAAGGGTGCGTCCTCATTCATCCCGGGATGCAGAGGAATTGGTTATTAACTCCCCCGGGATGAATGCAAATGCAGCCTCAGGTGGACGCGTACGGCAGGTCGGTACTCACCCAGTCGGCTCCATCGCCCAATCCCGCTGGCGCGCCTCAATATGGTGGCTACGTACAGAACACAGCCGGTGATCAGCAGTCTTTCTTGACACCTGGATACAACCCACACCAGCAGCAACAGCAGCAACAGCAGCAACAGCAGCAACAGCAGCAACAGCAGCAACAGCAACATCACCACCATCGCAACCGCTCAGTATCACAGCTGCCGGCCGTCAATTCCCAGCAGCTGTCGGATATGCCGCGCGTGGCCTCCAACCCAGAGTTCGCGAGGTACGGCGTGATGTCGCCTCCGGGATCGGGCGTCCCCGCGCACCTTGCACACAATCTCGCCTACCTCAGCTCGATGCCCACCATGCCAGGGTCCAACCCCATGCAGGTACCGTCGCCGCCACTACTTCGTGCTTGATTGCGTCGTGTGGTCGCTAACTATCTTCTCTATGGCAGCCGCAATACGGCTACCCTGGTGGACAGCCAGACAACGGCTATGGCGGTCAGCAGATGCAGCAACAGCATCCAGGCTGGGGTGACATGTCTGGCCATCCGTCGGCCCAGTACTATACGCAGTCGCAGCCGCAGGACCGACTTCTCTTTGACCGACCGCACGCGATCGCCACGTTCGGCTTCGGCGGCAAGCTGTTCACCCTATTCCCTCGCCGCAAGCGAAAGCTCAACGTTTACCAGCCATCCGCTCCGGTACAGATCACGCGATGAGATCCGAATGCGAGGGACATGTCCCGAAGGCGCCTTACGTATTGCATGCTGACATGTTTCTTTGTTTTGTTCGTAGGAGGCGGACTCGCAGAGCGACGAGCTGCTCCTGGGACCTCTAAAGGTTCTTCCGGTCAACGAGATCTTGAGCAAGACCAGCTTCATGACCACCCTCACGAGCTTCCCTGGACCGCTCAAGAATGCCAGCAAGGTTCGTTGCCACACCAGCTGGATGAAAGGAACGATGAGGCATGCTGACGCGTCCCTCCCGTCTGTGGTGTGAATTCGCTCGGTTTCAGGACGCGATCCTCAAGTACGTGAGCAACAAGGCCTCTGGCGCTTCCGAAAGCGAAGACGCCATGGCCGACCCCGAGGCGACGCAACTTCTGTGGGCGCTGCTCAAGGTCATGTGCACTCACTATGGTGCGTACCTTCTGCGTGCGGCGATTCAACTTCATGGCGCAAGATGTTAATCGCGTCCGCTTCCATCCGTGCGAGCAGGCGACATGAGCCAGCCCGAGGCGCTCAAGGATGTCAGGCAAGCGCTGCTGGAGGGCATCAACCCTGGTGACTACAATGCCGTGCGTCCTCAATCTTGGGATCTTTGCTGGCCTCGTATGAGGCGTGAATATTGACAAAACTCTCTTCGCTGTACCAGGCCTCGGTCACGGCGAGCAGCCCTCCGTCCGGGCCCGCGTTGGAAGCCACAGTAAAGCAGGTCGAGCAATTGCTGCTTTCAGGCGAACGTGAGAAGGCCTGCCATGCGGCGATGGAAGCTGGTTTGTGGGGACACGCTCTGTTCCTCGCCAGCCACCTCAACCCGCAGCTGTACCAAACAGTCTGCAAGCGATTCGCCCAGTCCTCGCTCTCCGAGGGCTCGCCTCTCCAGACCCTCTATCTCCTCTTGGCCAAGTGCCCACAAGGTAACCACCCATCTCCCGCTCGCCATTGGCCGTGCTGCGTGCGCTGTCCATGTTATCCATGCATTCATATACATCCCCATGCGTGTCCGCCTATCTCTATATCTCTCTCTATACTCGCCATGGCCCTCGACCGATAGACATGTTGAAATCTCTTCAAGGAGGTACCGGAGGATCCAGCGGTACGGCGGTGGACCGCTGGCGAGAGAACTTGGCCGTCATCCTGGCCAACCGCATGCAGGGCGACGTCAAGGTCATCGGCCAGCTCGGCGACATGCTCTGGTCCACCCAGATGCGAGTCGCTGCCGCCCACTTCTGGTACCGTGTTGCACCACCGTTTCATGTACGTGCGTGCGTTTCAACACGTCCTCACCATTTGTCCTTGCAGCTACCTGGTGGCGGAGACACCGTTCGGGCCCTTTGACAACCCCAACTCGCGTTTGATTTTGATTGGTGGCGATCACAAGACGCAGGCTCGGTACCTCTTCCGTCCTCGCACGCGCATCCTGCGGTGGGGCGGCTGTCTCAGACATCATCATGCTCACTCACAACGAATCCGGTGTGCGTGTGATTGCAGACTCTTTGTCCACCCCGAGGCTGTGCAGAGGACCGAGGTGTTTGAGTACGCCAAGGCTCTAGGCAACTCCCAGTACACGCTGCCAGCGTTCCAAGTGTATAAATTTATTTATGCTGCCACGCTTGCCGACATGGGTTTGCTCCAGCAGGCATCCAAGTACCAGCACTCCTTCTCCTTCTCCTCCCGATAGCTCCTCGGGTGCAGCTCACACTCACCGTCCATGCATTTTGCCTTGCCAGTTATTACCAGGGCATCTCCGCAGTCGTCAAGGATCATGCGAGCACGTGCAGCCCCGCGTTCCTTTCCCAGCTGCACGCCTTTGGCGACAGGTCCGTCACCGCCGCTCAAACCGGCTTTGTTTCCGTAATGGACGTTGCCTCACCTCCAACCCCTGCGCCGCATACACAGGATCTCCAAGATCGCGCCGGCCTCAAGGACGGCGGCGCTGGCCCCTCCCGGCTGGTTGTCTGGTCTTGTACAGAAGGGTCTGAGCGCCCTGATCGGCGATGAGAAGAGCGCAACTTCCGCGACGACTGAAAAGATCGAGGTGCTGCCCTCCGCCACGGTGGCCGCCCCTACGCCTGCCGCGCCCATGGTCTCCGTCGTCACCTCCAGCGGCCAGCAATCATTCGCTGGCTCCGCACCGATGATGCATAACCCGGCCACGACCGTGCCCATGATGAATCCCACGTCCATGCCGTCGATGATGAACCCCGCCTCGATGCCGATGATGATGAATCCCGCGTCGACCGTTGCATCGCCGTACCAACCGTACAACCCGGCCGGCCCTCAGCAGTTTGGCTCTCAGCCCGGTCCCTCCGGAGGTTCTCAGGTCACCGGACCAACGCCGTTCTACCGGGAGGTGGAAGACCACGAGGAGGAAGACTTCATGAAGTCGGCCTTCACCAAGCCCAAGCCCAGCGAGGAGCGTCCCGGCACTCCGTCGTCGGCTTCGATGGACAAGAACAGCTCGGCCCAGAAGGATGGGTCCCAGAAGGACAAGTCCGAGGCGTCTACGGACGCGAGCGGCGCTGGCGTACGTCTCCCTGCTTCTCTCTCTCGTTTCTCGCACACGCGCGTGTACAAAGGCATAACGCGCGCCTGCGGTTGGCCGTGCAGTTCTGGGGACGTCTCGGCGGCTTGGGTCTGTTCCGCAAGAAGCCGACGGGCAAGGAGATGAAGCTGGGCACGACGGAGAACGAGTTCATCTACAACGAAGAGCTCGGTATCTGGCACGAGAAGGGCAAGCCGCCGACCAAGGATGAGCGCGGCCCCTCTGCGCCGCCGCCCATCATGTCCATGCCCTCGGGCGGTCCTGGTTCCGGCTCTCCCTTCCCCTCTGGCGGCGTAGCCCCGCCACCCTCTGGCTATCCCAGCGGACCCGCGCCGCTCAGTGGTACGCGACCTCCTCCTCCTCCTCACCCCTCTGGAGCAGCGACGTCGCGCCCAGGCTCACGTAGCTCGCCTTGTGTGTGTCGCGACAGGCCCCATGGACGGTGGGAACCAGTTCACCAAGTACGCGTCGCCAGCGCGAGGCAACCGACGATACGTGGACACGTTCGCCGCAGCGGATCAGGTCTACAGCCCCGCCTCCGCCGCGGCGCCCAACATGACGATGCCCAGCCCCATCGGCGGAGGAGGAGGTCATCCGTCCGCCTCGGCCTACACCGTCTTCACGCCTCCCAGCACCCCCATGAACCCCTACAACCCACCGTACGCGTTCCCTCTCCATCCTCTAGTCTGTGTGTGTTGCCATCATGATCATCATCCACCATCTGACCTTGTGGGTGTTTCTGGCCTCGCTGCCGCGCGTGCAGGAATGCTGGCTCGCCCTACCAGCCCCACCAGCAATGACCATCTCACTCCCCCCCTGTAAACACCCCACACCCGCCCAGCCCAACTTGATGCCCCAAGTAAAGAACATGTTGCTCTATGGCCCAAAATATATTTGGGGATGGCGGGAACATGGTGGGGAAAGGTGAGCGAGCATTCGTGGCAGCCAATGGGGCATCACGAAATCGTGGAATGTTGCAAATTCATGGGAAGAAGCGTTCTGATTGGCGCTTTTAAATTGTAACATAAAAATTAGAGGAACTCTGTTGGCGTAAGGCCGCTCCCCCCCCACGAAGAAATAAGAGAGAAGACCTCCGTCCCCTTTTTTTGAGCCGCAGCACCCACTTCGTTCACACTCCCCCGCAGCACAAGAACTCCCCGCACAAGAGGACCAGGTAGGAGTACTCCTCAACCACTGATTCCGCCGAAGCGAAAGAACGAAGAGGATCGCCAAACTTGGGGCCTTCCGCCGCTGAACTGTCGCGAAAGAACGAACAACAATTCTTGGTTCGGGCTCTTGTCGGCGTTTAGAAAGCTTGTCGGAAGAGTGCGAGAGAGAACTGTACGTGCTTGGCTGCCGAGCAACTGGGACAAGTGGGAACTCTTTCTATAACTCTCCCACCCCACCACCCGCCAGGAGAAGAGGGCGGCATATCCCAAGAGCCAAGAGTTTTGATCAACAACAAACAACTAGTGCTACTACTACACGTCACTACTCCAATGCAACGACGAGCGATCGTATGGACCGCAGCTTTGATCTTGCTGGTCGTGGCGTTCGGCGCCAACTCCGCCCTTGGCGGCTGCGTGTGCGTGGGGCGGTATGACGCCGGTCGTTCTGCCTGCGAGGGTTCGCTCGAGGTCGACGGAGCAGCCGACATCGTACGTTCTCTTGCGCTTGGCGCTTTGCCAACATCAACCAACCTTCACCTTTGTGTGTAGGCCTCCTGCAGCGTGCTGAGCGACGTCCGCTACGTGTCGGGGGACTTGCTAGTCCAGGTGCGTTGGTCCAGCTCGCACACTCTTTATTAACTTGGGCCGATCCGATTGGCTGGCCTTTTCTCCGACGCCCCGAGGCCCTAATCCGTGTCTGGGGGTGGTTCCAGGCTATTGAGTCCAACCTCACCAGCCTGAACGGGGCGTTCAACAGCCTGACAGCCGTGGGTGGTCTTATCAGCATCGGGGTGCGTCGCACTCTAAGTCCGGCTTGGCTCAGTCGCTCAACATTTTTCTTCATCTCCAACGCGCAGGGCCAACCGCAGTTGCAATCGATCGACAACTCCTTCACCTCCTTGCAGAGCGTGGGCAGCATCATCTTGGTACGCCACCCCGTCCCTCCAATATCCTCCTATAAGCGTGCTATGTCGTGCTGATGGCGATGATGACCTAAAATTCTGGCTCGCGCACGTGCAGTCAGGGAACCAGAAGCTGGTCACGTTCAACACCTTCACCGCCCTGCGCAGCGTCGTGGACATCAGGATCGATGTACGTGTGCGCTCACTCCCCGACGCCCAACGTGAGCCCCGAGCCTAACGTGTTGCCCCCTCTTGCCTGGTTGTGCGCGCGCAGTTCCATCCGTTGATGACCTCGCTCTCGGGCTTCCAGCAACTCACCACAGCACGATCGCTCATGATCACCAACAATGGCTTCACGTCGATCACCAACTTTCCCTCCCTCCAGCGAGTCAACGGAACCTTTAGCATCAGCGTACGTGTGCCTGGCTTGGCGCGGCCCGTGATCTCTCTCGTTCGCGGAGCGAGTTGTGTGGGGCGCTCACTAACATCATTCTCTCTCTCGCGGGCAGTACAACGGCAACCTCACGGCGATGGTGAATATGTTTCCATCCCTGGTGACCGTGGGCACGCTCCAGATCTCGCGCAATGCGGCCCTGCGCACCCTCACCGGCATAGGCGCCCTTCGCAAGGCGAATGGTGTCCTCATCTTGGTTCGAACTTGGATCTTCCTTCGCACAGACCCTTCAAGCGGTTGGCTCACCTCGCGTGACGCGCGATCGTGTACAGGGGAGCGCGAACCTGACGGCCATCCCGCCGTTCGCTGGTCTCACCGATCTGACTTACGATTTGGCTCTGTCGGGCCTGGGCATCTCCACCATCTCCGGCTTCCCTAACCTCGAGGCCGTGCCCAACCTGCTGCACCTCGCGGTACCTCCTCCTCGTCGTCGTCACTCGATGTGGTTTTATGTCCGACACGAGTGCCTCGCCTTGACTCACTGACGCGCGTGCGTGCGTGTGTGCGTTGCAGAGGAACCCGAACCTGTTGAGTATCAGTGGCTTCAACTCCTTGGTGTCAGTTTCCGCGTTCCAGCTGACGGTGCGTGCATGAAGCCACCGCCTGACCTGTTGCAGCTCACGCAGCTGACAACGCACGCGCGATGACACAGGGCAACCCGGTGCTGAGGCAGTTTAGCGACTTTGCGGCGCTCAAAGCCGTCACGCGCTTCTCTGCCTGGGACAACGCCAACCTGCGTGACTTCCACGGCATCTGCAAGCCCTTTGCAACTGCGGTGATCACCAGCGTCGAGTTGCCCACGTCGGCTCGACCGTCGGGCTGCGCGGCCAAGATCAACACCTGGCCCTTGTCCTACGCGTGCGCGGGCCTGTGCGGCTGCCGTCGCTGTTTCCCGCCGTCGCTCAGCTCGGCTCAGTTCCGCTCGAGCGGACGAGCGCTCGACGTCACCTTCACCGCGCCCACCGATCAGGCCGGCGTCTTCTCCACGTCGTGCTCCGCCATCTGGACCAACGCCGCAGCAACCCTGGGTCCAGGTAGCCGCGCTCTCCTCTCTCTTCCATCGTGTGCGATTCACTGATCTGTGGACAATCATCATGTTCAGATGCCGTGTGCTCGTGGCAAACGGACACGAAGATGACGATCTTCTTCCCGACGGTGCCTCAGCTTCAGGCGGGCCAGAACATCACGCTCAATCCGGTCGTCGGCGCTGTGCGAGCCAAGGGCGCGCTTGCCACCGACCCGTCGGTCACTGGCTCCACCGTCGTCGCCCCGCCGTCCGATCCCGTGGCTCCGGCCGCTCAGCTGGTCATCCCGGGCGTCAGCTCGTGCTCGCAGTCCATCACCTTCGACGCCTCCGGCAGCCGAGGTGCGTAAGCGAGCACACACAGCACAAAGGGTAGCGCGCGCATCTCGTCCGCTGTTAACTGACTTGGTCCGTGCGCGACAGCCATCGGCAACCCGACCTTTGCTTGGTCATCCTCCTCTAGCCTTCTCCGCGACCTGCTGGCGGGCTTCGCCACTTCCAAGGCGACGATCAATCTCAGCTCGCTGGCCAAGGGTACGTCGTTAGTGGAACGCTGATCTCGCGCTTGCTCGACGCTGATGAGATACGACGTCGTGCGTCGCTTGTGTGCAGGCGTGGAGTACAGCGTCAACGTGACGATCAAGGATTCCTTCTCCGGCCTGCAGGCTTGGAGCACGCAGAGCTTCACCATTCCCGAGCTGCCTGTTCCCTTTGTCTCGCTGGGCGCAAGCCAGCGGCCGATCGTTGCCAATCAGCCCAACACCGTGGCTGCTACGGCTTCCCACCGTACGTGCGCCCCCAATCGACCCTCACTCGCGCTGTGGCTGCCGCTCACGCCTTGTGTGTTCTCTCTTACAGCTTGCGCCGCAGCGGACGGAGCTTCGCTGTTGACGTTCGTGTGGAGCATCAGCCCCGACACCGGCCTCGCCGTCTCCAAGCTGCAGTCGCTCACCCAGAGAGACCTCGTCCTGCCGGCCAACTTCTTCCCCGTGGGACAGACATTCACCGCCACGTACGACATTCCATCTTGCTTCGCTGTGCCGCCTCTTGCGCGCATCTTAACGTCTTTGGCCGGCAATGCAGGCTCTCTGTGGCTCTGGCCAGCGATCCCAGCCTCAGCAGTTCGGCGAGCGTTGAACTGGTCGTGCAGGCTCCGCCGATCGTGGCCGACCTCGGTGGCTCGCTGCGTCAGATCCCTTACTCGTCCAACACCACGCTGGTGGCCAAGGTCCTCTCGGGCGGCGACGGCCCGTCGGCCTACGCCTACGCCTGGTCGTGCGCCATGCAGAACGCTGCCGATGGCGAGTGTCCGATCGCGGCCTACCTCGCCACGCAGTCCGGCTCCGAGGTGGTCATCAACGCGCCGCTGCTGGAGGCCGGCGTGCCGATGTTGGTGACCGTCACCATCTCCCAGGCTGGTATCTAAACCTCCCCCTCGCTCGCTGCTTCGTGTCTCGTAGTGCTGACATCCACGTGACCGCCTACATTCACAGAGGCTCAGAGGAGCGGCAGCACGACGACAGCCATCGTGCGCGCATCGACCGACATTCCCGTGGTGACGCTCGTTGGGCCTGCACGCGTGAACGTCAACCAGCCCAACGCCATCACCAGCCAGGTCAACACGACCTCCCCCGGTGCCGCCCTTCGCTACAAGTGGGAGCTGCTCCAGGGCCCTCCCGGCTTCGTGCTCAACGCATCGACGCTCGCCAGCTCCGCTACGCTCGACACTGCCAACCTGGTGGTGCGCCGCGGCGCGCTGGACGTCGGCCTCCAGTACAGCGTGCAGCTGACTGTGACCGATGACAATGGATTCACCAGTACGTGGACGCGCCTGATCGCACACTCGCCAAATCCCCACGCTAACCTGTGTCGTATCGTCGCTCTCGCAGGCGTGGCGCAAGCGACGATGACGACCAACATTCCGCCCGTGCAGGGCAGCTTCACCAGCACGCCTGCGACGGGCTTCGCCGCGACGACGCCCTTCACGCTGCAGTTTGCTGACTGGCTCGACCTCGACAGCTCGACCCTCATCTACCCGCTGGTCTACAAGGTGTGGTACCAGCAGGCCGACGCCGTGGTGATCCTCTACTCGGGGGCCAGTCCTCACACGACCACCACGCTCCCGCTGGGCGACGTGTCCAACGGCTACAAGCTGACGCTCTACGCTTCGGTCACCGACAGTACGTCCAACCTCTCACACGAGTCAGCTTGAGCGCGCGTGCGAGAGTGTTCATCTCACGCGCTTGTGCAACAGACGATGGCGCAGAGACCAAGACGAGCATCGATGTGGTCGTGGAGTCGCCTCCTTCGAGCTTCGATCTCACGGCCGAGGCCATCAGCCAGGGCGTGTCTGATGCACAGACCTCGGAGGACGCGCAGCGATTCCTTGGATCGGTGGCGAGCCTCTTGAGCAGCGACGACCACCGCAACAAGCGCTCGGCCGCGGAGGTCGAGGCACTGACCAACGCTCTGGTGGCGGAGGCCATCAGCACGGGTAAGCGCCAGGACATCACGCCGGGAGGCCTCTCGCGCACCACTTCCCTCTTCTCGCTCCTTACCCAGCTTGGTACGCTCCCTCGCACGTTCAATCAAGGTAGGCGAGCGCTCACACAGCGGCGTTTGCGGTACGTGATGCAGAGTTGAGCGAGGAGACGAGCTTGCAGGCGTTGAACGCCACACACGCTGCGACCCTGCGCACGCAGGCGCTTGGCGAGTCTGACGACGATCTCCTGCCGTCTGTCGTCGGCGTCCTCAGCAACCTTCTGGTCAAGGCCGAGGCGCTTCGCCGCTACAAGAACGTACGTTCATGCGCGCCCACTGCACTTACGCCACACGTGTGCGTGTGGAGTGGAACCTCACATCACTGTCTCTTCCTCGTCCTGTTCTCGCCTCTACAGTCAACCCTCGTGAGCAGCTACGGCATCGTCGCTCCTGAGGTTTTAGGTCCGGCAGCGACCGTCGAGCTGAGCAAGGCCGTGTGCGGCCAAGACCTCGATCCCTATTCGGCGTCGTCCATGTCGCTCTCGCTCTTCACAGGCTGCTGTGAGCGAAGCCTTCTGCCTGGTGTCGCTGAAGCCGATGGCACGCAGGCCATGTTCAAGGTGCCGTCGGCGCTAAACGCGCAGGCTGGCAAGTGCGCCGACTTCTTCATGACCACCTACTCGCGTTCGCCGTTCCCTCGCGCCAGCGTCAAGTACGTCGCGTTCCTCTCCTGTGCATGCGCCTCTGGGCCGTGTGACATGCAGCTGACCGAGCTTTGCGTCATGTGTGCAGAAGCTTGACCAGCTCGAAGCAGGTGGGCTCGCAGATCTATGGCCTTGTGGCGCTGCACAACGGCACAGCGGTGCCAGTGGCCAACCTCTCGCAGGAGATCATCATCACGCTGCCCGTGCTCGATCAGGACCAGTACTCAGGCGACAGTTCCGACTATGAATGTACGTCCCCCTTGCGCACACGGTCAGCTAGTAGCATTGCTCGCTTCCAGGAGAGTCTGAAGCTGACGATTACCTGCCCGCACACAGACGCCTGCGCGTTCCTTGACACTGAGGTGGAGAACGCCAAGTGGAGCGCCAGCGGCTGTCGGTTCTTGAGCGCGCACACCGCCGCGAAAAGCGGACGCACCACGGTCCGCTGCGCGTGCAACCATCTCACCGACTTTGGCCTGCTGGTGGGCCGCAAGGCGGGCTCGTCAGACGACGTCGCGCTTCCGGTGGCGGTCGCGGTGAGCGTGTCGGTGGCCGCGTGCGTGGTGATCGTCGTGGGCACCATCATCGCCGCGCTCGCCATACGCCGACGCCAACGACTGCGCCGCGAGATGGGCTCCCTCGCGTCGGCCGTCAACCTCGACCGCTACGACGGCCTCCACGACAACTCGGACGAACTCTAGGCCCTCTCCTCTTCATGCTTGGCATCCCACCACAAACAACAGACGTCACATATTGTGCAAAACACTCTCCGTTCCGGCAAACTTTAGTTTCATTTCCATCAAACTAAATCTTGGGCGCGAAGATGATGAAGAGAGGACTCGAGGCGCTCGATGAGTCCAAGTTCTTTGTTGACGATGCCACGGCGCACGCCGGTGGGCTGCCGAAGGACACGATGCTCTACTTTGGTGAGGTGACCGAGGGTCTCGAGTTCATCGCGGCTGATGAATTGAAATCGCGATTGCGTCGAGATTGGACGGCGATGGGAGGGGATTCCGAGATTCAGGCCCAGGCGGGCCTCCCCGCCGATGGATCTCAGGGATGGATCGATCGATTGGTCCGTTACCAAGAAGGAAGCGGCCTCATCTTCTTCCATCTCCCCACTAGCGACGCGATTTCGGCCATCCGGGCGCGATCTGCGTTTCTGGGCGGGCTGCTCACGGTCGAGACCGTCTTCGTCTTCCTGGACCGCATCGTCGGTCTGCCGCAGGACGAGTCGGGCCTCGACGTCATCGAGCGCTACGTCCAGTACGAGCTCGACGCGGCCAAGCTCGACCGTGCCCTGCACGTGTGGGCGCTCCACTTCCGCGAGCTCGAAGCGGCCGCCAAGCCGGCGAGCGACGCGGCGAGCGCGGAGGCGTCGGGCGAAGTGACACTGGCGGTGGGCAGCGAGCCGCTTCACGCGCTCACGAGCGCGCCCTCGTTCGCGCCGGTGTTTAGGTGCTCGTGCCGACGCAGGGGCGATCAGACGTGGCAGTCGCAGGCCGTTGCAGGGTACGCGCAGGCAGGCCAGGCCTGATCTCAACGTTGGGTTTCTTCTGATCGCCCTCTGGTGCGTGTGTGGCTCTCACAGGGCGCTCGGCGAAGGCATCGGTGAGCGATTCACCAACTGGAAGGTGTCCCTCACAATGTACAATCTCGAGGTACGCACCCGTCCTCAACTCAGTTGAGCATGGAGGCCATCGTGTCTCATTCACGCTACGT
>CDFA01023676.1:0-16581 GCA_000826305.1 Acanthamoeba healyi | reverse complement strand
GAAGACGACTCTGCAGAGGAGGAGGACGTACGGCAGAGGTGGAGCCACTAGCGGTGGTGATGGTGAGCTGGACGCAGCGGTAGCCCTGTGCGCCAGAGAAGATGGGCTGCAGAGCATTCGAGCAGCCGTCAAGTCCGTGTGACTGGTGGATCATGGCGAGAAGGGCGAAGAAGAAGAGCACGAAGGCGAAACCGGTGTTCATGTCGAAGAATGAAGGGCAGGTAGAGGCTGTGCTTGTTGTAGTTGTTGTTTGATGATGATGTTGATCGTCCTGGCCTGCTCGTTTTATGCGGCGAAGCCATATCACTTATCTCACCTTCATCCATCGACAAACGCGACAATGCACGTCTAGGACAAGGAGAACACACCGGAAATGCACACAACCTACCCCGATGATGCACAAGAGTGCTTCGAGGCGATAGGCCGAGGTCCATTGATGAGATGTCGTGGCATGCATGAGATATCGTGTGCCTTCCTCATTCCAGGAGTTTGGTCCGTCGCACAGTGCGACCAACAAAACAAGGCATGGCCTGGAGCAACCCTGTACGACTCCGAGCATGAGGTCAATGGCATCAACCGAAGGAAAACACATCGAAGAAGCTGTGGTGATGCGCATGAAGACGATGTGCCGCACGGCGAATTAGACGTCCGCTCAAACTGCTGATCGACGCCGTGAGCTCGGATCAGCGTGGTCGATGGATACGGCCATACTGCGCAGAAAGCACCGCTTCCCATCCGAACAGCGAAGAAGTTAAGCTGCGCCAGGCGGTGTTAGTACTGGGGTGGGCGACCACCCGTGAATCCACCGTGCCGTATCCTTTTGCCTCCTCCTTTTGCTCGCTCCATCGCCACCACAACGGCATCACTTCCACAACTACGGCATCACTTCCATCATCCACATCCAAAGCTCTCATACCCTCTTTTTTGCTTCTCTCTCAGCCTCCGTCCACCCATGCATCTCCGTGTGCAGTGAGCAAACTTGTCAACTAGCAGGTTTAGTTGTGGGAGGGTGGGCATGATGGTTAGTGGGCGCTGTTCTTGCAGCACTTGACCTTCTCCACGATCTCGCCTGCAGTTCAGGAAGAAGAGGGGGTGGGGTTGGTGATGATCTTCTCATGGCCATGATGGCCAGCCCAGAGGAAGTGGGTAGGGCACTGTGGGCCACGTACAGGCTTCCTGGGCGTTGAGGGCCTCGAAGGTGTGGACGGCGTTCTCCTTGCCCTCCTCCTCGAAGGTGAGCGTGAACTGGGTGGCCTTGGTGTCAGACACCTTGGCGTCCACCACGTTCTTGATGAACTTCCACGTAGGTTGCTGTGTAACGTCGGACACGACACAGCACCACAACACGACGACGCGGTTGAGCTCTTGCGGCGAGACAGCGCATCACACATGGCAGCATTACGAGCGAGGGTGATGCGTACGCCTCCGCTGGGCTCCCCGCTCTTCCGTTTGGAGGCGTTGGTGATCCTGTCGCGATCAATGCCCAACACTCGCTCCTGCTTGATGTTGAACTTGGTCATCTTCGTCACCTCGTATTTCTGAACGGAAGACAGAGCGAGAGGCCATCCATCGATCAAGCGTTAGCGCGGGCGGTTGTCATCAACAAGGGGATTGCGTGAGGCATCGCGTACCTTGAGTCGGAAGGCCTTCTCCTTGTTCCAGAAGGTGAAGGAGGGCTTGCCAAACGGAGTGTCCCGCTCATCGTCCTCTGCCTCCTCCTCGTCGCTCACCTCCTTCGAGTCGAGCATGTTGGCTTGCGAGCGGAACAGGGCGGTGGGTTTCTGTCGAGCGTGGAGCACGTTAGACAACACGCAGACAAGCGCGCACGAACTCGGGTGTGCGTGACGAGTGTACCTTGAGTCCGCTTGGCAGTCCACCGGTGCGCGGCTTCGACGAGGTGCGGAGGAGGCTGCTCGACGAGCGAGAGCCGCGGTACTTGGAGACGCGCTCCTTCTTGACGAGGGTCAAGATATCGGCCTGGATGTCTGACGCGCACATGTCCAGCGGCAGCGGTTCGTCGGAGTTGATCGTGTGCAGCGCGTGCTGAGTGTACTCCACCGACGACTTCTTGCACACCTTCCACAAGATGTCCTTCACCTTCATATCCTTGGCCTTCTCGAACGTCTGGTGGTGGTGTTGTTGATATGCAGTGTCAGCGCCGTCGCTGGTCGCGGCCTCGGGGTGAAGGCGACGTACCTGGAACTGATCGCCGCCCATGGCAACCCTGATGAGTCGCGGCGAAGAAGTGACGCTCGGCCCGGAGATCGTGCTGGTGCTCGCCACGGCCTTGATGAACAGCGGGGAGTCCACCATACAGAACTTCAGCTGCGGGAAGCGTTTCACTTCGACGTCGGCGTTCAACTCTGTGCGTGTGTGTGTACGTGCAGGATCATACCGCCATCGCCGGCGTGTGCGTTGTGTGCGTGTGAGCGTGGTTGCAGGCGAAGACGAAGAGCAAGATCTTGACTCCAAAGGGAACGTACGTGGGGTGTCGTAGTCTGGCGTGCCGTCGTCCTCGGCAATGCGCAAACTGTAGGCCTGCGGGTCCATGTTGAAGGGCATACCGACTTCGGCGGCCTTCTTCCTTATCTCCTTCAGCACTCGCTCCACCGTGGCGCCTGCGCGCCGACACCAGTTCAGATCTATCGCTCACACTGTGCCAGTCCCGAAGCGAGAACAACAAGCGTGATGGTGTGTGGTACGGCCGTACCTTCAGGAACTCGCACGCGGAGTGGCTGGACCTTGGCGCCGGTCGTGGTGGTGCAGCACACGTAGATGCCCACCGCCATCGCCGTCTCCCACTGGCTGATCGCGTTGGAGAGGAACGACTTGCTAGCAGCGCGCACGGGCTGTGGCGCTCCCAGCGGCGAACCACCGCTTGGGCCTTTGCAGGCCTCGCCGCCGCCACCCGCGCCCGCGGGCTGCTGCTCCGGAGCGGGCGTCGTCGATGGAACGGGTCGCCATTCGCCCACCACGTCCTCCTTGTGGAAGCGAAGCCCCTTCTCTCGCGCCTGCAGCTGGCCGCTGGAGCTAGCGCCCACGCGAAGGCCGCTCTGACCCGGCGGGCGCTTGGCTGCCGCCTGGGGTTCGCTCTGGCCGTCCTGGCTCACAAAGTCGGGCGACTCGGCCACCATGATCTCGCCCACCACGCTGTAGACGCCCTCGTTCTTGGCCGCTAGCACCACGGCGTTGCCGCCGCAACCGCCGCCGTCAGCGCCACCGGCTTGCTCGTTGTGTGGTGGACCAGCCTCGCTGCCTTCGCATTGATTCGTGTCGGCCGCTGACGCTGATGTGGACGTGGAGGTCGTGGTGGATGAAGATGACGACGACGGTGCGGGGCGCATGTGTTTCTGGTGCTCGGTCTCGTCGTTCCGCCAAGCCCGCTCGTCTCTGAGGTAGTCAAACATGTTGGGGTGAACCAGATCGTGCTTGTTCTTCGTGAACTCCTCGCGATAGAGCTGTTCCTTCATGGGGTCGTCCTTGTAGTGAACCTTGCGCCAGTCCTTCATCACCCGCATCACCGTGGGCAGCTCGCCGACGGACAGCATCCCTTTCTCTTCGTGCTACGGCCGTGTCCTCTCTCTCTCTCTCTCTATCACTCACTCTCACGTCTTGCTCTGTGAGGCTTGGCGTCCGCTCGAGCGCCTGCCTCGCATTCCTGCGCATATAAGCACTAGAATGGCTGGAATTTAGATACCTCGCTCACGTGCAACCTGGACCCCACACCCGGTCCTGCAGAGGCCATTCGTCACTACATGGACTTGCGAGGTGTATGGTGGAAAACGGTGGTGAGCTCTTCTTTAGTGCGCCGGTGATGTCTGATCTGTGGCGGGCAGCTCCTCGCTGCGCGACCCATCGCACCGCTCAAGGACGTACAGCGTGATCCGCATCTCGTTGATGCCCATCAGGAACTGCGCGCGCATAGCCGTCGCATGTGCGGAGGGTGAGCGAGTGAGCGAGTGGTCGGCGCGCTGCGCTGGAAGGCAATGGCGTACGTCGTGAGTTTGTATTTGTCGCCACAGGTGGGCGGCCTTGGTGACAACGTCCGTCATTAGATCATCGTCTGCCGTGATCAGCACTGCCCGACTGCGTGTGTGGCTGCTACGTCAGCGACACAGTCCGGCACAACTAGTGGCTCACCTTGACGTACCCCAGAGGCTTGGTCACACGGGCTAGCTCCTTGAGCGCCGCCGGATACAGAACGTGGTTGTTCTGTGTGGCGACACGCACAGCGGCAGGGGCACTGTCAGCAACGACGCGCGCATGCTCTCGTGCGCCCTAGCGTGAGGCCATAGGCATACATACCTTGGCGGAGCCGGAGCGAATGCCAAAGGGGAGATCGGAGATGATGACGTCAACGAACGACGAGCGGATCGGCAGCCGTCGCACGTCCCACTGCACCACATCGACCCAGGGAGATAACGGAGCGACTCGCTCCTACAGCCGTGCGTGAGCGAGTGTGATGGCACGCAGCGTGTCGTGCGTCTAGCCACTGTTGCAGCAACAACAAGAGGAAGAGCGCGATCGTACGAGGTAAAGCTCAAGATTGCTAGCTGTCTTGTTCACCTCTGTCTTGGCACGATCCGCACCGATGACGATGGCCTGCGGCTCGATCGCCGCCACATGAATGGGAAGCGTGCCCACACCACAGAACGGATCTGGGTCGCACGCACGTACGCACGCCCAGTCAGTCTCAACGTCTCCAGCGCTTTTCTTTAGACGCATCTAGGCGTACCAAGGACGATCTGGCCTGGCTTGACGTCGGCGAGGAGGATGAGCGAGTTGGCGATGGTGGGCGAGAGGGCGGTCTTGCCCAGGTGGGTGATGAACCCCTTTCGCCTTCGTCGCTTCTTGCGGCCGCCGGGATGGCCGGCGTAGTTGGAGTTGCCGTCCTGCGCTCGGTGAAGATAAGGTCGTGTTGTCAGTGATCAGCGCACGACCAGCGCACGACCCTCACGTACCGTCGGACGGTGAGAAAGGGAGACGCCGAGGATCATATCCTGTTTGATGACGTTGCCGTAGATCTGTGACGTAGCGTGAATGAGACACGATGGCCTCCATGCTCAACTGAGTTGAGGACGGGTGCGTACCTCGAGATTGTACATTGTGAGGGACACCTTCCAGTTGGTGAATCGCTCACCGATGCCTTCGCCGAGCGCCCTGTGAGAGCCACACACGCACCAGAGGGCGATCAGAAGAAACCCAACGTTGAGATCAGGCCTGGCCTGCCTGCGCGTACCCTGCAACGGCCTGCGACTGCCACGTCTGATCGCCCCTGCGTCGGCACGAGCACCTAAACACCGGCGCGAACGAGGGCGCGCTCGTGAGCGCGTGAAGCGGCTCGCTGCCCACCGCCAGTGTCACTTCGCCCGACGCCTCCGCGCTCGCCGCGTCGCTCGCCGGCTTGGCGGCCGCTTCGAGCTCGCGGAAGTGGAGCGCCCACACGTGCAGGGCACGGTCGAGCTTGGCCGCGTCGAGCTCGTACTGGACGTAGCGCTCGATGACGTCGAGGCCCGACTCGTCCTGCGGCAGACCGACGATGCGGTCCAGGAAGACGAAGACGGTCTCGACCGTGAGCAGCCCGCCCAGAAACGCAGATCGCGCCCGGATGGCCGAAATCGCGTCGCTAGTGGGGAGATGGAAGAAGATGAGGCCGCTTCCTTCTTGGTAACGGACCAATCGATCGATCCATCCCTGAGATCCATCGGCGGGGAGGCCCGCCTGGGCCTGAATCTCGGAATCCCCTCCCATCGCCGTCCAATCTCGACGCAATCGCGATTTCAATTCATCAGCCGCGATGAACTCGAGACCCTCGGTCACCTCACCAAAGTAGAGCATCGTGTCCTTCGGCAGCCCACCGGCGTGCGCCGTGGCATCGTCAACAAAGAACTTGGACTCATCGAGCGCCTCGAGTCCTCTCTTCATCATCTTCGCGCCCAAGATTTAGTTTGATGGAAATGAAACTAAAGTTTGCCGGAACGGAGAGTGTTTTGCACAATATGTGACGTCTGTTGTTTGTGGTGGGATGCCAAGCATGAAGAGGAGAGGGCCTAGAGTTCGTCCGAGTTGTCGTGGAGGCCGTCGTAGCGGTCGAGGTTGACGGCCGACGCGAGGGAGCCCATCTCGCGGCGCAGTCGTTGGCGTCGGCGTATGGCGAGCGCGGCGATGATGGTGCCCACGACGATCACCACGCACGCGGCCACCGACACGCTCACCGCGACCGCCACCGGAAGCGCGACGTCGTCTGACGAGCCCGCCTTGCGGCCCACCAGCAGGCCAAAGTCGGTGAGATGGTTGCACGCGCAGCGGACCGTGGTGCGTCCGCTTTTCGCGGCGGTGTGCGCGCTCAAGAACCGACAGCCGCTGGCGCTCCACTTGGCGTTCTCCACCTCAGTGTCAAGGAACGCGCAGGCGTCTGTGTGCGGGCAGGTAATCGTCAGCTTCAGACTCTCCTGGAAGCGAGCAATGCTACTAGCTGACCGTGTGCGCAAGGGGGACGTACATTCATAGTCGGAACTGTCGCCTGAGTACTGGTCCTGATCGAGCACGGGCAGCGTGATGATGATCTCCTGCGAGAGGTTGGCCACTGGCACCGCTGTGCCGTTGTGCAGCGCCACAAGGCCATAGATCTGCGAGCCCACCTGCTTCGAGCTGGTCAAGCTTCTGCACACATGACGCAAAGCTCGGTCAGCTGCATGTCACACGGCCCAGAGGCGCATGCACAGGAGAGGAACGCGACGTACTTGACGCTGGCGCGAGGGAACGGCGAACGCGAGTAGGTGGTCATGAAGAAGTCGGCGCACTTGCCAGCCTGCGCGTTTAGCGCCGACGGCACCTTGAACATGGCCTGCGTGCCATCGGCTTCAGCGACACCAGGCAGAAGGCTTCGCTCACAGCAGCCTGTGAAGAGCGAGAGCGACATGGACGACGCCGAATAGGGATCGAGGTCTTGGCCGCACACGGCCTTGCTCAGCTCGACGGTCGCTGCCGGACCTAAAACCTCAGGAGCGACGATGCCGTAGCTGCTCACGAGGGTTGACTGTAGAGGCGAGAACAGGACGAGGAAGAGACAGTGATGTGAGGTTCCACTCCACACGCACACGTGTGGCGTAAGTGCAGTGGGCGCGCATGAACGTACGTTCTTGTAGCGGCGAAGCGCCTCGGCCTTGACCAGAAGGTTGCTGAGGACGCCGACGACAGACGGCAGGAGATCGTCGTCAGACTCGCCAAGCGCCTGCGTGCGCAGGGTCGCAGCGTGTGTGGCGTTCAACGCCTGCAAGCTCGTCTCCTCGCTCAACTCTGCATCACGTACCGCAAACGCCGCTGTGTGAGCGCTCGCCTACCTTGATTGAACGTGCGAGGGAGCGTACCAAGCTGGGTAAGGAGCGAGAAGAGGGAAGTGGTGCGCGAGAGGCCTCCCGGCGTGATGTCCTGGCGCTTACCCGTGCTGATGGCCTCCGCCACCAGAGCGTTGGTCAGTGCCTCGACCTCCGCGGCCGAGCGCTTGTTGCGGTGGTCGTCGCTGCTCAAGAGGCTCGCCACCGATCCAAGGAATCGCTGCGCGTCCTCCGAGGTCTGTGCATCAGACACGCCCTGGCTGATGGCCTCGGCCGTGAGATCGAAGCTCGAAGGAGGCGACTCCACGACCACATCGATGCTCGTCTTGGTCTCTGCGCCATCGTCTGTTGCACAAGCGCGTGAGATGAACACTCTCGCACGCGCGCTCAAGCTGACTCGTGTGAGAGGTTGGACGTACTGTCGGTGACCGAAGCGTAGAGCGTCAGCTTGTAGCCGTTGGACACGTCGCCCAGCGGGAGCGTGGTGGTCGTGTGAGGACTGGCCCCCGAGTAGAGGATCACCACGGCGTCGGCCTGCTGGTACCACACCTTGTAGACCAGCGGGTAGATGAGGGTCGAGCTGTCGAGGTCGAGCCAGTCAGCAAACTGCAGCGTGAAGGGCGTCGTCGCGGCGAAGCCCGTCGCAGGCGTGCTGGTGAAGCTGCCCTGCACGGGCGGAATGTTGGTCGTCATCGTCGCTTGCGCCACGCCTGCGAGAGCGACGATACGACACAGGTTAGCGTGGGGATTTGGCGAGTGTGCGATCAGGCGCGTCCACGTACTGGTGAATCCATTGTCATCGGTCACAGTCAGCTGCACGCTGTACTGGAGGCCGACGTCCAGCGCGCCGCGGCGCACCACCAGGTTGGCAGTGTCGAGCGTAGCGGAGCTGGCGAGCGTCGATGCGTTGAGCACGAAGCCGGGAGGGCCCTGGAGCAGCTCCCACTTGTAGCGAAGGGCGGCACCGGGGGAGGTCGTGTTGACCTGGCTGGTGATGGCGTTGGGCTGGTTGACGTTCACGCGTGCAGGCCCAACGAGCGTCACCACGGGAATGTCGGTCGATGCGCGCACGATGGCTGTCGTCGTGCTGCCGCTCCTCTGAGCCTCTGTGAATGTAGGCGGTCACGTGGATGTCAGCACTACGAGACACGAAGCAGCGAGCGAGGGGGAGGTTTAGATACCAGCCTGGGAGATGGTGACGGTCACCAACATCGGCACGCCGGCCTCCAGCAGCGGCGCGTTGATGACCACCTCGGAGCCGGACTGCGTGGCGAGGTAGGCCGCGATCGGACACTCGCCATCGGCAGCGTTCTGCATGGCGCACGACCAGGCGTAGGCGTAGGCCGACGGGCCGTCGCCGCCCGAGAGGACCTTGGCCACCAGCGTGGTGTTGGACGAGTAAGGGATCTGACGCAGCGAGCCACCGAGGTCGGCCACGATCGGCGGAGCCTGCACGACCAGTTCAACGCTCGCCGAACTGCTGAGGCTGGGATCGCTGGCCAGAGCCACAGAGAGCCTGCATTGCCGGCCAAAGACGTTAAGATGCGCGCAAGAGGCGGCACAGCGAAGCAAGATGGAATGTCGTACGTGGCGGTGAATGTCTGTCCCACGGGGAAGAAGTTGGCCGGCAGGACGAGGTCTCTCTGGGTGAGCGACTGCAGCTTGGAGACGGCGAGGCCGGTGTCGGGGCTGATGCTCCACACGAACGTCAACAGCGAAGCTCCGTCCGCTGCGGCGCAAGCTGTAAGAGAGAACACACAAGGCGTGAGCGGCAGCCACAGCGCGAGTGAGGGTCGATTGGGGGCGCACGTACGGTGGGAAGCCGTAGCAGCCACGGTGTTGGGCTGATTGGCAACGATCGGCCGCTGGCTTGCGCCCAGCGAGACAAAGGGAACAGGCAGCTCGGGAATGGTGAAGCTCTGCGTGCTCCAAGCCTGCAGGCCGGAGAAGGAATCCTTGATCGTCACGTTGACGCTGTACTCCACGCCTGCACACAAGCGACGCACGACGTCGTATCTCATCAGCGTCGAGCAAGCGCGAGATCAGCGTTCCACTAACGACGTACCCTTGGCCAGCGAGCTGAGATTGATCGTCGCCTTGGAAGTGGCGAAGCCCGCCAGCAGGTCGCGGAGAAGGCTAGAGGAGGATGACCAAGCAAAGGTCGGGTTGCCGATGGCTGTCGCGCACGGACCAAGTCAGTTAACAGCGGACGAGATGCGCGCGCTACCCTTTGTGCTGTGTGTGCTCGCTTACGCACCTCGGCTGCCGGAGGCGTCGAAGGTGATGGACTGCGAGCACGAGCTGACGCCCGGGATGACCAGCTGAGCGGCCGGAGCCACGGGATCGGACGGCGGGGCGACGACGGTGGAGCCAGTGACCGACGGGTCGGTGGCAAGCGCGCCCTTGGCTCGCACAGCGCCGACGACCGGATTGAGCGTGATGTTCTGGCCCGCCTGAAGCTGAGGCACCGTCGGGAAGAAGATCGTCATCTTCGTGTCCGTTTGCCACGAGCACACGGCATCTGAACATGATGATTGTCCACAGATCAGTGAATCGCACACGATGGAAGAGAGAGGAGAGCGCGGCTACCTGGACCCAGGGTTGCTGCGGCGTTGGTCCAGATGGCGGAGCACGACGTGGAGAAGACGCCGGCCTGATCGGTGGGCGCGGTGAAGGTGACGTCGAGCGCTCGTCCGCTCGAGCGGAACTGAGCCGAGCTGAGCGACGGCGGGAAACAGCGACGGCAGCCGCACAGGCCCGCGCACGCGTAGGACAAGGGCCAGGTGTTGATCTTGGCCGCGCAGCCCGACGGTCGAGCCGACGTGGGCAACTCGACGCTGGTGATCACCGCAGTTGCAAAGGGCTTGCAGATGCCGTGGAAGTCACGCAGGTTGGCGTTGTCCCAGGCAGAGAAGCGCGTGACGGCTTTGAGCGCCGCAAAGTCGCTAAACTGCCTCAGCACCGGGTTGCCCTGTGTCATCGCGCGTGCGTTGTCAGCTGCGTGAGCTGCAACAGGTCAGGCGGTGGCTTCATGCACGCACCGTCAGCTGGAACGCGGAAACTGACACCAAGGAGTTGAAGCCACTGATACTCAACAGGTTCGGGTTCCTCTGCAACGCACACACGCACGCACGCGCGTCAGTGAGTCAAGGCGAGGCACTCGTGTCGGACATAAAACCACATCGAGTGACGACGACGAGGAGGAGGTACCGCGAGGTGCAGCAGGTTGGGCACGGCCTCGAGGTTAGGGAAGCCGGAGATGGTGGAGATGCCCAGGCCCGACAGAGCCAAATCGTAAGTCAGATCGGTGAGACCAGCGAACGGCGGGATGGCCGTCAGGTTCGCGCTCCCCTGTACACGATCGCGCGTCACGCGAGGTGAGCCAACCGCTTGAAGGGTCTGTGCGAAGGAAGATCCAAGTTCGAACCAAGATGAGGACACCATTCGCCTTGCGAAGGGCGCCTATGCCGGTGAGGGTGCGCAGGGCCGCATTGCGCGAGATCTGGAGCGTGCCCACGGTCACCAGGGATGGAAACATATTCACCATCGCCGTGAGGTTGCCGTTGTACTGCCCGCGAGAGAGAGAATGATGTTAGTGAGCGCCCCACACAACTCGCTCCGCGAACGAGAGAGATCACGGGCCGCGCCAAGCCAGGCACACGTACGCTGATGCTAAAGGTTCCGTTGACTCGCTGGAGGGAGGGAAAGTTGGTGATCGACGTGAAGCCATTGTTGGTGATCATGAGCGATCGTGCTGTGGTGAGTTGCTGGAAGCCCGAGAGCGAGGTCATCAACGGATGGAACTGCGCGCGCACAACCAGGCAAGAGGGGGCAACACGTTAGGCTCGGGGCTCACGTTGGGCGTCGGGGAGTGAGCGCACACGTACATCGATCCTGATGTCCACGACGCTGCGCAGGGCGGTGAAGGTGTTGAACGTGACCAGCTTCTGGTTCCCTGACTGCACGTGCGCGAGCCAGAATTTTAGGTCATCATCGCCATCAGCACGACATAGCACGCTTATAGGAGGATATTGGAGGGACGGGGTGGCGTACCAAGATGATGCTGCCCACGCTCTGCAAGGAGGTGAAGGAGTTGTCGATCGATTGCAACTGCGGTTGGCCCTGCGCGTTGGAGATGAAGAAAAATGTTGAGCGACTGAGCCAAGCCGGACTTAGAGTGCGACGCACCCCGATGCTGATAAGACCACCCACGGCTGTCAGGCTGTTGAACGCCCCGTTCAGGCTGGTGAGGTTGGACTCAATAGCCTGGAACCACCCCCAGACACGGATTAGGGCCTCGGGGCGTCGGAGAAAAGGCCAGCCAATCGGATCGGCCCAAGTTAATAAAGAGTGTGCGAGCTGGACCAACGCACCTGGACTAGCAAGTCCCCCGACACGTAGCGGACGTCGCTCAGCACGCTGCAGGAGGCCTACACACAAAGGTGAAGGTTGGTTGATGTTGGCAAAGCGCCAAGCGCAAGAGAACGTACGATGTCGGCTGCTCCGTCGACCTCGAGCGAACCCTCGCAGGCAGAACGACCGGCGTCATACCGCCCCACGCACACGCAGCCGCCAAGGGCGGAGTTGGCGCCGAACGCCACGACCAGCAAGATCAAAGCTGCGGTCCATACGATCGCTCGTCGTTGCATTGGAGTAGTGACGTGTAGTAGTAGCACTAGTTGTTTGTTGTTGATCAAAACTCTTGGCTCTTGGGATATGCCGCCCTCTTCTCCTGGCGGGTGGTGGGGTGGGAGAGTTATAGAAAGAGTTCCCACTTGTCCCAGTTGCTCGGCAGCCAAGCACGTACAGTTCTCTCTCGCACTCTTCCGACAAGCTTTCTAAACGCCGACAAGAGCCCGAACCAAGAATTGTTGTTCGTTCTTTCGCGACAGTTCAGCGGCGGAAGGCCCCAAGTTTGGCGATCCTCTTCGTTCTTTCGCTTCGGCGGAATCAGTGGTTGAGGAGTACTCCTACCTGGTCCTCTTGTGCGGGGAGTTCTTGTGCTGCGGGGGAGTGTGAACGAAGTGGGTGCTGCGGCTCAAAAAAAGGGGACGGAGGTCTTCTCTCTTATTTCTTCGTGGGGGGGGAGCGGCCTTACGCCAACAGAGTTCCTCTAATTTTTATGTTACAATTTAAAAGCGCCAATCAGAACGCTTCTTCCCATGAATTTGCAACATTCCACGATTTCGTGATGCCCCATTGGCTGCCACGAATGCTCGCTCACCTTTCCCCACCATGTTCCCGCCATCCCCAAATATATTTTGGGCCATAGAGCAACATGTTCTTTACTTGGGGCATCAAGTTGGGCTGGGCGGGTGTGGGGTGTTTACAGGGGGGGAGTGAGATGGTCATTGCTGGTGGGGCTGGTAGGGCGAGCCAGCATTCCTGCACGCGCGGCAGCGAGGCCAGAAACACCCACAAGGTCAGATGGTGGATGATGATCATGATGGCAACACACACAGACTAGAGGATGGAGAGGGAACGCGTACGGTGGGTTGTAGGGGTTCATGGGGGTGCTGGGAGGCGTGAAGACGGTGTAGGCCGAGGCGGACGGATGACCTCCTCCTCCGCCGATGGGGCTGGGCATCGTCATGTTGGGCGCCGCGGCGGAGGCGGGGCTGTAGACCTGATCCGCTGCGGCGAACGTGTCCACGTATCGTCGGTTGCCTCGCGCTGGCGACGCGTACTTGGTGAACTGGTTCCCACCGTCCATGGGGCCTGTCGCGACACACACAAGGCGAGCTACGTGAGCCTGGGCGCGACGTCGCTGCTCCAGAGGGGTGAGGAGGAGGAGGAGGTCGCGTACCACTGAGCGGCGCGGGTCCGCTGGGATAGCCAGAGGGTGGCGGGGCTACGCCGCCAGAGGGGAAGGGAGAGCCGGAACCAGGACCGCCCGAGGGCATGGACATGATGGGCGGCGGCGCAGAGGGGCCGCGCTCATCCTTGGTCGGCGGCTTGCCCTTCTCGTGCCAGATACCGAGCTCTTCGTTGTAGATGAACTCGTTCTCCGTCGTGCCCAGCTTCATCTCCTTGCCCGTCGGCTTCTTGCGGAACAGACCCAAGCCGCCGAGACGTCCCCAGAACTGCACGGCCAACCGCAGGCGCGCGTTATGCCTTTGTACACGCGCGTGTGCGAGAAACGAGAGAGAGAAGCAGGGAGACGTACGCCAGCGCCGCTCGCGTCCGTAGACGCCTCGGACTTGTCCTTCTGGGACCCATCCTTCTGGGCCGAGCTGTTCTTGTCCATCGAAGCCGACGACGGAGTGCCGGGACGCTCCTCGCTGGGCTTGGGCTTGGTGAAGGCCGACTTCATGAAGTCTTCCTCCTCGTGGTCTTCCACCTCCCGGTAGAACGGCGTTGGTCCGGTGACCTGAGAACCTCCGGAGGGACCGGGCTGAGAGCCAAACTGCTGAGGGCCGGCCGGGTTGTACGGTTGGTACGGCGATGCAACGGTCGACGCGGGATTCATCATCATCGGCATCGAGGCGGGGTTCATCATCGACGGCATGGACGTGGGATTCATCATGGGCACGGTCGTGGCCGGGTTATGCATCATCGGTGCGGAGCCAGCGAATGATTGCTGGCCGCTGGAGGTGACGACGGAGACCATGGGCGCGGCAGGCGTAGGGGCGGCCACCGTGGCGGAGGGCAGCACCTCGATCTTTTCAGTCGTCGCGGAAGTTGCGCTCTTCTCATCGCCGATCAGGGCGCTCAGACCCTTCTGTACAAGACCAGACAACCAGCCGGGAGGGGCCAGCGCCGCCGTCCTTGAGGCCGGCGCGATCTTGGAGATCCTGTGTATGCGGCGCAGGGGTTGGAGGTGAGGCAACGTCCATTACGGAAACAAAGCCGGTTTGAGCGGCGGTGACGGACCTGTCGCCAAAGGCGTGCAGCTGGGAAAGGAACGCGGGGCTGCACGTGCTCGCATGATCCTTGACGACTGCGGAGATGCCCTGGTAATAACTGGCAAGGCAAAATGCATGGACGGTGAGTGTGAGCTGCACCCGAGGAGCTATCGGGAGGAGAAGGAGAAGGAGTGCTGGTACTTGGATGCCTGCTGGAGCAAACCCATGTCGGCAAGCGTGGCAGCATAAATAAATTTATACACTTGGAACGCTGGCAGCGTGTACTGGGAGTTGCCTAGAGCCTTGGCGTACTCAAACACCTCGGTCCTCTGCACAGCCTCGGGGTGGACAAAGAGTCTGCAATCACACGCACACCGGATTCGTTGTGAGTGAGCATGATGATGTCTGAGACAGCCGCCCCACCGCAGGATGCGCGTGCGAGGACGGAAGAGGTACCGAGCCTGCGTCTTGTGATCGCCACCAATCAAAATCAAACGCGAGTTGGGGTTGTCAAAGGGCCCGAACGGTGTCTCCGCCACCAGGTAGCTGCAAGGACAAATGGTGAGGACGTGTTGAAACGCACGCACGTACATGAAACGGTGGTGCAACACGGTACCAGAAGTGGGCGGCAGCGACTCGCATCTGGGTGGACCAGAGCATGTCGCCGAGCTGGCCGATGACCTTGACGTCGCCCTGCATGCGGTTGGCCAGGATGACGGCCAAGTTCTCTCGCCAGCGGTCCACCGCCGTACCGCTGGATCCTCCGGTACCTCCTTGAAGAGATTTCAACATGTCTATCGGTCGAGGGCCATGGCGAGTATAGAGAGAGATATAGAGATAGGCGGACACGCATGGGGATGTATATGAATGCATGGATAACATGGACAGCGCACGCAGCACGGCCAATGGCGAGCGGGAGATGGGTGGTTACCTTGTGGGCACTTGGCCAAGAGGAGATAGAGGGTCTGGAGAGGCGAGCCCTCGGAGAGCGAGGACTGGGCGAATCGCTTGCAGACTGTTTGGTACAGCTGCGGGTTGAGGTGGCTGGCGAGGAACAGAGCGTGTCCCCACAAACCAGCTTCCATCGCCGCATGGCAGGCCTTCTCACGTTCGCCTGAAAGCAGCAATTGCTCGACCTGCTTTACTGTGGCTTCCAACGCGGGCCCGGACGGAGGGCTGCTCGCCGTGACCGAGGCCTGGTACAGCGAAGAGAGTTTTGTCAATATTCACGCCTCATACGAGGCCAGCAAAGATCCCAAGATTGAGGACGCACGGCATTGTAGTCACCAGGGTTGATGCCCTCCAGCAGCGCTTGCCTGACATCCTTGAGCGCCTCGGGCTGGCTCATGTCGCCTGCTCGCACGGATGGAAGCGGACGCGATTAACATCTTGCGCCATGAAGTTGAATCGCCGCACGCAGAAGGTACGCACCATAGTGAGTGCACATGACCTTGAGCAGCGCCCACAGAAGTTGCGTCGCCTCGGGGTCGGCCATGGCGTCTTCGCTTTCGGAAGCGCCAGAGGCCTTGTTGCTCACGTACTTGAGGATCGCGTCCTGAAACCGAGCGAATTCACACCACAGACGGGAGGGACGCGTCAGCATGCCTCATCGTTCCTTTCATCCAGCTGGTGTGGCAACGAACCTTGCTGGCATTCTTGAGCGGTCCAGGGAAGCTCGTGAGGGTGGTCATGAAGCTGGTCTTGCTCAAGATCTCGTTGACCGGAAGAACCTTTAGAGGTCCCAGGAGCAGCTCGTCGCTCTGCGAGTCCGCCTCCTACGAACAAAACAAAGAAACATGTCAGCATGCAATACGTAAGGCGCCTTCGGGACATGTCCCTCGCATTCGGATCTCATCGCGTGATCTGTACCGGAGCGGATGGCTGGTAAACGTTGAGCTTTCGCTTGCGGCGAGGGAATAGGGTGAACAGCTTGCCGCCGAAGCCGAACGTGGCGATCGCGTGCGGTCGGTCAAAGAGAAGTCGGTCCTGCGGCTGCGACTGCGTATAGTACTGGGCCGACGGATGGCCAGACATGTCACCCCAGCCTGGATGCTGTTGCTGCATCTGCTGACCGCCATAGCCGTTGTCTGGCTGTCCACCAGGGTAGCCGTATTGCGGCTGCCATAGAGAAGATAGTTAGCGACCACACGACGCAATCAAGCACGAAGTAGTGGCGGCGACGGTACCTGCATGGGGTTGGACCCTGGCATGGTGGGCATCGAGCTGAGGTAGGCGAGATTGTGTGCAAGGTGCGCGGGGACGCCCGATCCCGGAGGCGACATCACGCCGTACCTCGCGAACTCTGGGTTGGAGGCCACGCGCGGCATATCCGACAGCTGCTGGGAATTGACGGCCGGCAGCTGTGATACTGAGCGGTTGCGATGGTGGTGATGTTGCTG
>CDFA01023671.1:605-12447 GCA_000826305.1 Acanthamoeba healyi | reverse complement strand
CGATCGATGGCGGACAGGAAGCGTAGGGCGTCCCCCGGCGGCGGGCGACGGGGTGCTGTACCACCGCCTGCATCGACGACGGAAGCTTCGACGACGACGACGACGACCAGCAACTGGCAGGTGGAGTCGGCCCTCATGCTCGCGGGCCAGGACCCGGTGGCGCAGGTCTTTGTGTGCGGGAGCTCGTCCCCCCTCCCTAAGCACACGCAGAACATCATGTCGCGCGTGAGGCAGGTGGCCTGCTCCGCCTACCAGGCCTGGTTCCTTCTCGGTACCCTCACCCCAATTATTTTTTAATATTGAAAAGAGAAATATTACTAATTAAAAAATATATTGTGATGCAGAAAACGGGTCGTGCTACGCCGAGTACGCTGCTCCCATTCTATTTCGTTATTTTATCAATTTTTATCAAAATTTATCTTGAATTAATTTTCGGTATTTGGTGTTGCCGTGTGGGGACGGACACGCACAGCAAGCCGAACGGAACACAGCGCATTGTCAGTACGTAGCCTCTTGCCAGACGACGAACCTCGTTGTGGTGTGGTTTCTCACGTGTGGTGTTCTCTGGCCACCGTGTGCTTGTGCTCTGCTATGCAGCGGTGGAGGGCCAGAACGTGAAGCAGGTGGCTTGCGCGGGCTCAACTGCAGTGCTGCTCATGGAAAGCGGCAAAGTGCTGTGGTGCACAGTCAACAGCGGCAGCAGGTGCGGCGTGTGCCTCGTCATCATCCGCTGTGCCGTGTGTCATCCTCACCCGCTCCTCTCATCTTGCATGATTCCAGTCACCCACCGCTTGTCGAGCTGACCCTCTCGAACGATAACTACCCGACCGGCATTCCTCCGATCAAAGCGGTGGCGTGCACAGAGAGCAGCATCCTCTTGCTCTGCGAAGAGGTACTCGAGCTCATGCCACTGGCTCCTAGCGCCAATAACGCCTTCCTCTTCAGCTTCTCACCTCATCCGCACGTGCAGAGGTCAACGTACGTGGTGAAGGTCTCCAAGGCGCTGGACAGCGCTCCAGAGGCACCAGGGCCGGCTCTGATCTTTGGTGCCGAGGTCGGCGTTGTTCAGATCACGAGCTCGATCAGTACCTTTGCTGCCCTGACCGGTACGCACACTACGCCCCCAGCTGATGCTGAGATGACGCAATGGACCGTGTTAAGAGGGAGAGACCTGTCTTTGTCAAGCCGGTGGTGACCTGTACACGTGGGAGCCGAAGAAGAACGAACAGCCGAGCAAGGTTGGCGGGCTGGAGAACAAGAGCATCAAGTCGGTGGCAGCGGGCACCTACCACATGGCCGCCATCACGCAAGACGGACAGCTATACACTTGGTACGAACAAGCCACTGCACACCACTCTGAGGACGAATGCGACTTCTTGCGTGGTTGACGCTCTGAAATGCGCACTCGGCTGCCAGGGGAAGCAATGCCACGCACCAGTTGGGATTGGGCAACGGCGTGAAGAAGACATCCGCTCCTCAGCGAGTGTCAGCACTCCACGGCAAGCCCGTGGTCAGCGTTTCGTGCGGTCCTTCGCACACTGCCTGGTACGTCGTGTCGTGTGTATGTGTGTGCGCGCCACTGACCACGAGTTTGGAAGTCTACCATGACTGACGAGCGCTGTCTTGTTGTTGGTGTGCTGGCAGTCTTACCGAGATGGGTCGCGTGTACACGTGGGGCGCTGGCAATTCGGGCTCTCTCGGGCATGGTGAGACGACCGATCAGATCACGCCCCGCCTCGTCGAAGAGCTGCGCGGTACGCGCACTACTACTAATGCCTGTGACTCTGCTCGCTGCTTGGCTGAGAGTTGTTTGTCTCGACAGGCATGACAGTGAGTCACGTTGCGTGTGGTTGGTACCACACTATCGCTGTGGTTAGGTGCGGTCAATTCTCCTCCCTGAGACTGCACAAGCTTGGTTCTTAACTGCTGCTGCTGTGATCTGTGCACAGCGTGGGAACTGACCCCAACGAAACGAGGCTCGCCAAGGACATCTCGTCTCTCCTCGCGGATTTCGGCGATGACAACTTCTCTGATGTCACTCTCTATGGTTCCGCTCTCTCGCTCGCTCGCTCATCCGCTTGTACACTCATTTCGGTTTGTCTCTGTTCATGTTGCACACAGGCAGAGACCGCACTCGTGGCTTTGCCTGCCACAAGATGGTCATCGGCCGTTTGCCCGCGTGGCAGCGAATGCTGAGTGACATCGATGGAAAGGATAGGACGGAAGCTGAACTTCACGTGGACGTCGAGGACCGGCTGCTGTGGCTCGTCATCCAGACGATCTACGGACGGTCACTCTCCTCCTTCGACCTGGCCACCGGCACGTGGCTCGACTTGGTGGATGTGGCCAGGCAACTGCAGTTCCCCGAGCTCGAGGAGGAGGTGGTGTCGACCTTCAGCTCCATCGTCAACGCAACCAGCGTATGTCGCGTGTGGCAGGAGCTCTCGCAGCTGCAGAAGCAGGAGAAGCGGGCGGCGATGCCCAGGTTCCTGAGGCCGTGCGTGGTGGCGATCATTCACAACTTCGAGCACAAATGGACCGACGACGGCGACGAGGAGTTCAAGAAGGTTGCTCTGGAGGCGAGCCAACACTCGGACAAGATAGAGCTCATGATCAAAGAGAAGCAACGCTACGAAGCGCAGCGGGACAAAGCCAAGATGGCGATCACTGATAATGGACAACAGGTAATGAACGCCCTGTGCTAGAGTAGCGTGCTCGCTCTGGCACTCACTGCTGCGCTCTCTCTATCATGATAGACCTCGCAGCAGATGGGAGATGACAGTGATGCGGGGACGGCGGAAGCCACGGCCGCAGTAAAGGACGAGCCAGCGACGGAACAAGGCATCGTAGCTCCCGACATCGTCACCGGATCACTTCCAGGCGTGGATGACGTCAAGGATATCGTGCCAGAGACAACTGAAGGTGCCGGCGAGGTGCCGGTGATGGCGGATGCTGTTCCAAGCTTGGCCGACACTTTGGCTCCGTTCGTGAACAGCGAGCGCTATGCCGACGTGACGCTCGTGGCGGAGGGTCGTGAGATCCGCGCGCACAAGGCCATCCTGTGTGCCCGATCGTCGCATTTCCGTGCCATGTTCACGCTGGGCATGCGCGAGGCCACGACCAACGTGATCGAGGTTGGCGATATCTCGTATCAAGTCCTTGATACCATCCTCAACTATCTCTACTCGGCCAGGTACATGCAGCGCTCACACCTTTGCTGCGCACCCACCGCAACAGTAGCTAACGACAAAACTGCACTGGCAGGCTCGATTTGGAGGAGGAGACTGTGGTGGAGCTCATGATCACTGCCAACCAGTATGTGCTGCTGCCTCTGCAGGAGCAGTGCGAAGCCTTCATCGAACACGTACAACACCTGAGACTGGATCGCTCGTTCGAGCAGACAATCTCGGAACTCACGGGTGTGTGAGTGTGCAGGGTCTGTCCGTAGAGAATGCGGGATACCTGCTGGAGATGGCCAATCGATTCCAGGCGCAACACCTCAAGGCGCTGGCCTTGGAGTATATGGTCGAGCATCGCCACGAGTTCGAATCGGTACCGACGGCGCTGGTTGCTGAGGGTAGTGCAAAGCGAGTTGTTCGTTCTCATCATGCGCTGTGCCAATGCAGAACGAGGAGGCCCTGGCGGATCTCTCGCCTGAGCTGCTCCATGAGTACCAACGCAAGAGTACGTACCACGTCTGGTTGGCGTACATTGCTGCGGTGTCTGTGTCTGTGTCTGTGTCTGACTAAACGATGTGGGCGCCTGTGTACAATGCAGTTGCCTGTGCTGAGAAGTGCCTGATCGCTGGCTCCGCCACTAAGTGGGTGCCCGTCGGTTGGGACTCGACGTTCTCGATCCAGGTAAGCGTTTGTTGCACTTGCTATTATGTGACACCCTTGATCACGATGCATAAACGATGCATGTGCGGTGGTCTGTGCTCTGCTGTGCACCGTCAGGCGTGTAACGTGGACGGCGACCTGCTGGCGAGTGGCGGACACCGGTTTAGAGTCCAGATCTACCCGATCGACGTGCCGCGCTTGACCGCTGGCGAGCAACCTTTGCCGGCAATTGACCCTGCGTTGGCTACCCGAGTCTATGACCACGACTGGCTCAACCGCATCTCGGATCAGCTCACGGAGAAGGGCTTCTGGGATGCTCAGGTCACAGAGTACGGCCAACTCGGCAATCCTACGGGTACGTGCATTCTCCTCGCTCTCTTCTGCCTCCTACGACCAGTCGGTCTGACTCTACTCGTCACTCCAACGTCGCGTTGCGTGTTGTGGTTGGCGTGGGGCCATAAGGCGAATACGTGGTGCACTATGGCGTACCGGCGAAGGGCACGTACAGAGTCGATGTCACTCTTCACGGCAAGCATCTCAAGGGCAGCCCCTTCACCGTTTGGGTACAGTGACAGCTCTTCCCCGTCCATGGCGTCTCCACGTCGTCCCTCAACGAACACACACCTCTCCGCGACATTAGCCGTGAATGGCCTTACTGACAGCGCGAGTGCGATTGTCTCCTCCGTCGTGCCTGTGACAGGCCGGACCGTCCTATGATGCTAAGCAGTGTGAGCTAGTCCAGGAACCGCGGCCCCTGGTTGCTGGAGTAGAACGGACCTTCACCATCGTAGCAAAAGACAGCGACGGTGACCGGTGTCTGGGTGCGTGCGCCACTCTTAAAGCCTTGCTATCGCTCCCCACTCTCGGTTGAGTCGCTGCTAAGCAGGTCTCCAATCCTCACACACAGGAGGAGGCAAGAACTGGGACATCACGTGCGCAGAGGTTCGCACTCGAGCTCCTCTGTCTTCCGGTCCGTGGTTTGAATTTGCTAGAGTGCGTCTCTAAGGGTCGTTCGTGTGGGCAGGACTATACTGTTCCGCTCGAGGACCTCGGCGATGGCACTTACACCTTCTCACTAATGACAATGTCAGCTGGCGAGCACTTGCTTAAGGTACGTTCTGCACTGGTTGCGCGTGTGTGTGTGTGCGTGCGTGCGTGCGTGCGTGTGTGCGTGTGCGTATTCTCACACAACCGCCAGGTCGAGCTGAAGGAGGACACGCTTGGACTTTTTAGCAGTCAAGTCGCAAGCACTAGCGTCACGGCAAAAGGGATACAAGGATCACCCTTCCATATCTATTGCGGCCCTAATGAGGTGCGGACTAGGTCTCCATCTTGGTTGTGGCAGAAGGCGTAGAATGTGCGGACTGACGCTGGCGGTGACACGCTCTCTGGTACAGCCGTTCGCGGGTCGCTGTGTTGCCAGCGGCCGTGGATTGTACTCAACCCGCCTCGGCGCATCAGGTATGGCACCGCCCGTTCCTGCGGTGGATTACCCACACTCACTGCATGCGTCGTGCGGTGGCAGAGTCGTTCGAGGTGCGATTGCGCGACCGGTGGGAGAACGAGGCGGGCCTGGCTGGGAAGACGCTAGACGACATTCGTGTGGCAATCAGGCGAGAGCGGCCGGGCGAAGTCGACCGCGCTCGACAGCGCCATCAGGTACTGGAGCGTCTGTGGCGCGCCGAAAAGGAGCTCGTTGTGGCCGAGCGAGGCCTCCGGCATCGTGCGATGAAGGACCGCAATGCGGGCAAGCACGGTGACCTCCTCCTGTTTCGCGAGAAGGTCAAAGCCCAGTCCTCCGACGACGATCGCGTAGAACTGTACAACGCGACTAAGCTCGAGCAAGAGGCCAGCGCCAAGCGCACGGCCATCGAGGAACTGAAGTCGCTGGACGCTGCACTGACCGACGACCCCGAGTGGCAGCTCGACAATGCTGAGGAGCAGTTGCGGTCTGCCGACAACGTGAAGGTTATCGTCTCGCCCTGCGAAGGCGTCGGCTTTACGGTCGAGTACGTGATCGAGGACGAAGAGGAAGAGGAGGCCAAGCCAAGCGCCACCACCTCCAACGACTACGTGATCGTCATCAAGCTGAACGGAGAGCACATCGCCGAGAGTCCCATGCGCGTCACAGCAACGAAGCCCTTCGTATGGAGCGCTCCCGTGCCGGATGGCGACGCGAGTCGCCTTGCGGCCGGCAAGCGGAAAGGCGGCCGTAAGGCGGGCAACAAGCCTGCCACGAGCTCCACCAGAGCGTTGGCTTCGTTTTCGTTCATGTCCCTGGCCGACGGTTCCCCCTCGACGCCGCCTGCTTCGCCAACGCCAGCTGCGAGCTCGTTCGCCTTCTCTCCTGCCACGCCTGCGGATGACGCTGGGTCCAGCCTAGAGGCGACCCGTCTGGACTCCAGCAGCCCCTTTGGATCGGTCTCTGCTCCGACGTCTGCCTTTGCATCTGCCTCGTCGCCCTTCTCCCCCTCATCCTCCTCGCCTTGGGCGCCAACGTCATCCTTCCCCGCCTCTCCGTTCACCTTCTCGGCGAGCTCGCCCTCGTCGACAGCCGCCACCACCACCAGCACTCCTGTCGCCACCACATCAACGCCGTCGCCGTCATCATCGCCTTTCTTCTTCGCGTTTGGTCAGGACAAGTAGTAACTACACCTGCGCGTGCGTGCGTGTGCGCGGTCACAAGAAACATAAGTTCTATTTGACGTGTCTCGCTCTCTCCACCGCATCTGTGCGCACCTCCAGCTGGTAGAAGAGAAGAGGCCCGCCTCTTTGGTGATGCGGATATCGCGAACTCAATCCTTGTGCATGGTCAGGCGATGAAGAGTCTCGATCACCGCAACGGGATGAAGGTGCGCCTGCTGAAGCACTCTTTTGCCAGGGGGGCAGCGTGTGTGGATCGATGGCGTCGTGGGTTGGGCGTTGAGGTGGAGTCTGCTGAGCACCCTTCAGCGATGATAGTCGCAATCGCCTGGCGCTGTAGTCGCGGCAATCAAAGCGCGAATGCGTGTTTGATGACCGTGCGGTAGATCGGCTTCAAGTTCCGTGGCTCTCGACGATACGTGTGCATCACGACCCCCTGCATTGCATGACCATCACCACCGTAAGCGCACCCACATGTGAGCAAACTCGCCTGACTCTCATGCGCTCGACGACAAGAACGAGTGAGTACCAGAGCGAGTGCGAAGAGAATGGGCGCGCCGTAGGGGACGGCGCGCACGTAGCCGCGCTTCTCGGCGAGGCCCCAGACGACCTCGGCGAATCGCGGCATGGCAAAGGAGAGCAGCTCGGTACGCCGCTCCTCCTGCTCGCAGAGCATCGCCGATCCACTGAGCACTCCCGACAGGAAAGGCGACCAGTCGTCGTCCCTCTGTGTGCGTGTGCGTGTGCGTGTGCGTGTGCGTGTGCGTGTGCGTGTGCGTGTACATGTGCATGTGCGGCCATTGCCATCAGTCCGTGGGGCTGTGCGGCGCCGTTGTGGAGGGGCTGAAGATGGAGAGCTGTGTGCACACACCTTGCGTAGGTTACGGAGGAGGCAGTAGAGGGCGCTGAAGAAGAACCCGAACGAGCAGAAGAAGAGCGTCGACCACATGGTGTTGCGCGCTGTCCTCTTCGCTGCCACAAGCCACTCCCTGTACGTGTACGTGCGCGTGTGCGCGTTTGCAAGGGTCAGCGACCTGACCTTCAAGTTCAGAGCGAGAGAGGGGAGGACGGACCGTGGACATGGCAACGTGCGGCGTCGGTAGGTGGCGAGGAGGAGCGGCAGGAGAGCCGAGAGGGCGTGGAAGGGCAGATTGAGACTCAAGCCGTACCGACCGATGACCCGCGCGTCGAGGCAGGCCTTGCCCACGCACGACACCTCCGGGTGGGCGTCGCAGCACGGCACGAATGGCACCTCGCGCTCGTAGTACCACGGCACCACGTCGAGCTTCTCCGCCTCTTCCATCTTCCCACGCCCCTCCCTTTCCGCCTCCATCTGCAGAAAACACCAAAATAAACCTTATGAAAATAATTTATCGCAGATAACGGCGTTGACTGCAAAACTTTCAAATTCCTTGCCCAGAACTACCTGTGCAGGTGCCAAATGGAAATATTTGCGATGTTTTTTCTGTTTGTGAGCGCCAAGCTCAAACGTTTTTTATTTCGCAATGAATTTTTGGGCCATTTGCTGAAGTTTTTGGCAGAGATGGAAATCGAAGAGGGAGGACAGAAGATTTCGACCGAGGTGGCGGCCCCTGCCCCTGCGCAGACCGGTCCGTTGCCGTTCCATCTAATCCGCATTAGTCCGCAGCGCGATTTGATCCTCCTCGTGTCCGGATCGCGCTTCTCCATCTTCAATCTCAAGTAAGTCGATCGAACTCCACTCCACCTCCATTCGTTCGATCAACAAGAACAGCTCACCCAATTCATGACTTTCGCCCCTACAGGGATGGGCAATTCGTGCAGTTCCAGGGCGAGGAGAGCAATCTGCACTCGGATTTGATTCGCAGCGCGGCCTGGAGCAGCGACGGCACCCACCTCGCCACCGTGGGCGACGACAAGGTTGTCAAGCTGTGGCTCGTCCAGGAGGGTCGCACCTACCACTACCAAGGCGAGACGCAGTACGCCGCGCCGTCTCCCCCCAGTGCGGTCTGGCGGCGACTTGGCCCAGCGGCAACTCACCGCGTCGCCTCTGCTGCTGGTTGGTGGTCGTGTGCGCGGTGTGATGGCGGTGACCGTCGTCGTGCAGGAAGAACCCAAAGAAGCTCACCAGCGTTGTCTTCGCTTCCGATGCCGAGGGCGAGCACATCATCTACTCTGACAAGGTGCGTGGCCCCTGCTCCTCGTGGAGCTTCCGAAGCTCGTGTCCGTCGCTGCCTGTGTGTATGCTGACGTTGGAGTGTCGGTTCAGTTTGGTGAAGTGTTCTCGTCGCCGGTGTCTCGACCCAACGAGCAACCCAAGGTCCTGCTCGGCCATGTCTCCATCCTCACCGAAGTGGTACAATCCCCTTTCGGCTCTCCCTATGCGCTTGTTCGGCTCCTCAGCTCACCGGCTGTGCATCGTTCGTTGGTGGCCAGCTTCTGTCTCCTGGCGGCGATCTGCTCCTCTCTGCAGACAGAGACGAGAAGATCCGAGTGAGCCAGTACCCCAAGGCCTACAACATTGAGGCGTACTGCCTCGGCCACACACAGTGCGCCTCCTCTACCTTGGCTTGTGTGATGCTGAACGCTTCCTTCGTGCTCACTCTCGCATATGATAGGTTTGTGAGCAGGATCTGCATTCCCACGTCGCAGCCTTCGGTGCTCTTCTCGGGCAGTGCTGACGGCACCGTGCGCGTGTGGCGGTACGTGGTCGGCGAACTGCTGCACACGGAGGACCTGAAGCGAGGCGATGCCGAGAAGCGGATCGTCACTCTCCCCGTAGCCTTTAGCGATGAGAAGCAGACCCTTGTCGTCCTCGTCGAAGGGTACGCGCCTCCTCCAGCTGTCCCTCTCAGGCTTAGCCTTGCTTACATTATGTCGCTCGCTCTCTCTATTACAGTGTGAACTCGGCCTTCTTGTTCAAGCTGGTCGACGGCAAGGAGCTGAAGGAGGTGCAGCAGCTGGCACTCCCTGCTGCGCCCTGGGACGCGACCTTTGACAAGGAGGACAACCTCTGGGTCTCCACTTCCGCGGGCGTTCACGTCTTCAGCAGCGGCGGCGCGGACGACACCTACGCCCCAGTAGACGAGGGTACATGCCGTTAGCTCTTCTTTGACTAGCGCGCCGGCCACAAGTTTTGACGTCTCGATCATCATGGTGCGTGTGTTGTAGGACACGCCCTGAGCGCTGCGCTGCAGCTGGTCAACGAGAGGCGCGAGCAGCAGGGCCAGGCCGTGCTGGGCAAGAACGTGGAGCAGGCGCTGACCTACGGCATGATGAGGAAGCGGACGGCGGAGGACAAGGCGCAGGCCAAGAAGAGGAAGCTTGAGGAGGCCAACGCCAACGTCGGCGGCGCCAAGGAGAAGCGAAAGCAGCGAAGGAACAAGGGCAAGAAGACCGCCGAGAAGAAGCAGGACGACGACACCTCCTCGACGAGCGCCATGGACGAAGTCAAAGACAAGGCAGCACCCGTGCCTGAGAAGGAAGACTAGACCTCTTTCTCTCTCTCTCTCTCTCACTAGCTCTGGACGCGACTTATCAACACAACCATCCAAGCTTCTCGCGTGCGTACTAGTTCGCCTACGATGCTGATCACGATCATGATGAAGACGTGTATGTATGTGTGTATGTACAAGCTCGCTTACAGAGGAGGATGATCTACATCAACTCGAAGAGACCACCAGGGGTGTAGATGGGCAGGTGCACGGCCTTGGCCAGCTCGTCCTGTCGGAAGTGACCCGGCGAAGAAGCCCCCGGTCTAGCTCGATGGCCCTGCCTGGAGCCCTTGTTGTTGAGGTAGTGCCGGTGCTTGGACTTGTGCGTCTCGAAGTTGGTCACCAGCCGCAGCTGCTCGTCGCTGGCGCAGTGCGTCCTGATGAGCGGGAAGGTCTGCCGACGCTGGCCCGTGTTGGAGACGATCGACGACGGCCCCAGCGGGACGGTGACGCCGGTCTTCCAGTTGTGCAGCACGGCGTCGCAGAGGGTGCGGTTGAAGGTGGTGGAGGGCACGACAAAGGCCAGCTTGAGCTGATAGAGCGCCTGGTCGGTGTGCGGGTCGTCGACGACCTTGACCCACGACACGCCCTTGGCCGCCGGCATCTCGCACACCAGCTTGGTGTGGGCCGAGCCGGCCTCGTACAGGAGCACGCGGTACTGGTCGAGCTCCTTGATGAGAGCCTCGCTCACGGTGTAGAGCACCGCCCAGGTCAGGACGATGGCCGACTTGCCCGACTGCTCCGGCAGGATCGGGTAGATGTAGAGCTTGATCTCTCCGTCCTTGAGCACGCGCGGCACCACCCGGACTTGTACTGGAGGGCAGAGGTCGATCTGGTCCGCTGGGATGAAGTCGATGTAGTGGACATCTGCTGGAGCGTTGTCCACGACAACAGAGGGTCGCTCGAGGTCCTCTTCCAACTGCTGCAGAAACTTCTGCACCACTTGGTACAGGTGATTATCTTGGTGCTGATACGACATTGCACTCTCCTTGTGCGTTGGCTGATGTCGGGTGTGCGCTGTGATGCAAAGAACACTGTTTGTATCCGGACAGTGGCTCTTTTTATGCTGGCCAGCAACCACTCAGAATAGCCCTTGCCCCAATCTTCCTGCCCGTTGGCTCCTGTTAAACACCCGAGTTTTCCCAACGCGCCAGGTCCTTCCAGGTCTTTGTAGGTTTTCCCAGTTCTTGCCAAGTCCGGCGCAGAACATGCCAGGCATTCCAAGAACCTTTGTTGTCCTGACAATCCATTGGTCCACAGCAGAATGTCAGGATTTAATGTCGACACAGCCTTGCTCAAATTCCGCATGAGTTTACACCGTTCTTTTTGAAGAATGTGCATCTACTGGGGGACGACAAGTGGGGAGGGGAGCTTGCGGGCCTGCACCACGTACATGGGATCGGTCTGGCCGGGGAAGGGCGAGATGTCGAGCGACTCAGGGGGCGCGAAGCCCGGGGTGTAGTGGAAGTAGGAGCCCACCAGGTAGATGCGCTCCCGGTCGCTGAGATGCAGCCACATGCCGATGACCTTGGTAGGGAAGCATCGGTTGCTGAAGCTGCTCTCGTCCACAAACAGACATGCACAAGAAGAGAGCAAGACGTGAAGCGGCTTAGCACCATCATGTAATTGCGCACATCAACTGATACAGTCGATGGATGAGCGCACCTCATGGCGCAGATGCCACCGGGCTTTAGCACTCGCTGGACCTCCTTGAAGACGCTCATCGGGCGAGTGAGGTAGTCCACGCTCACCGAGCAGATCACGACATCAAACGTGCTGTCCTCAAAGGGCAGCTCTGCCTGGTCAGGACAGATAAGATGAGATAGCACCAGCACCAGCACCAGCACCAGCACCAGCACCAGCACCAGCACCAGCACCAGCACCAGC
>CDFA01023665.1:0-13736 GCA_000826305.1 Acanthamoeba healyi | reverse complement strand
CATTACCACCGTGCGCTGGTGGCATTACCACCATCTGGATTAAAATCGTTCGGAACAAACCTTTGAGCGTGAGAGGACAGGGGTTTGTGGTGGTGGCGAGCTCGCACACTTAAAGCTGCGTCCAGTTCACATTCTGGCCTGGGGCGCGACGCGTGATGGAGGGCGCCATCTGATGCTCCAGCCACAGCGTGCGGAGCTGTTCATACCGAGCCACGTCCAAGTAAAGGGGCCGGCCACGCTTGAGGCCCACATCCTGCAAGAGAGAGAGAGAGAGAGAGACCCCACACGGCCCGCGGAGTGAGGAGGGTGGCCGACCACTACACGCGGGTGGTGGGCAAGGCGTACCTCTTCCTTGTGTTCATCGAGGTAGAGAGAACCCATGAGGCACCCGTGTTCTGACTGACTCTGGAGCAGCAGGGTGATTGTCTGGCGTGCCAGTAGGAAGACGCCCTCTCCTCCGGCACAACTCAACGCATGCTGGCGTGGGGGGGGGGGCAGAATAACGTTACTGCTGACCACAGAGGCAATAGGTTTGGGACGTGCAGTGGTGTACCGAGTTGCATTCGCCGGGTTTGTCCTTGGGCGCGCAGCACGTTGACCCCACGCACACCTGTATTACGTGCAGTTAGAGAAGCGCGGTTAGTCCAGATGCAGTTTGTGGCGAGTAGAGGTTCATGTAATAAAACAGTAGGGGAGGAATACGAGGCGGCTGCACAGAAGGCAAAGACCCGGTTGACGCGGTACTTGCCCGCACGTGGGGCATATGGCCTCCGCCGGAGCGCGAAAGAACACCAGGTCCTGGTGGTCCACCATCCCTCATGCATTAACCCAATGCACATTCTCAACCCATCAAGGACAGCAAGCGTACCTGATAGAGATAAGGGAGGGCCTTCCGCTCAAAGTGGAAGGGTAGGTCGGGCGCCACCAGCAGGGCTGTGCTCAGCCTGCAACGAACAAATGCCCTATAAGGTCAGTGAGAAAGAAAGCAGTAGTAGATTTGGCTGGGTTAGTGACAAGAGGTACGCGTTGTGCGAGGTCGAGGTAAACAGCTGATGGAGCCAACGCTGCACAAGCTCTGACTCAGAGGATCCCAGAATAGGGAAAGCGCCTCCGCCTCCTGCCCCCAGAGAGGCTAACAGAGCCTCCAGCTCTGTTCACACACACACACACACACACACTATAAGCTACGTGCCGCAAGCAAACCGCAGGCGAAGATGAGGAGTGAACAACCTTGGCGCGGCTGGCACGGCTGGAGGACTGGGGCAGGCAAACCTCCGCACACGTGGAGGAACATCACCACGCGACGAGCGAACGGAAGCAAGAGGTGCACCAGCTCCTCCACGAACCTATCAGATCCCCTCCCACACAACGAACAGAAAGTAACGCGTTAGCGATGTTGTTGGCCACCGAGGAGAGGAGAGGGGGAAAGGGGGACGGATATCGATCACACGCACCGATTCCACTGAGCAGAAGTCCAGTTAGCGTGAGCAAGGCGTAGGGCGCCGTTTGATGCGTCGGCGATGCGGTCGAGGAGATGCTCCAACGAGCCCTTAGCGTCCTGTGGCTCTACGGGCATTGTTTGCTCGCCTTCGTCCTCTGCCAACGTGCCAGCGTCAGCATGCTGAAGTGCGAGCAGGAAGCGATATACACGTGCTGGCTGTTTACCGAGGCCCTTATTATTCGAGTACGTGGCGGCGAGGGTGACAGTGGCCTGGGTCAGTGTGGCCACATAGAGCAGACGCGCCCATCGCAGGCATTCCACTTGTGGTTCTTCGCTCTCCTGTCCTCCCAGTGACGCCGTTACCTCACGCGTCAGACGACAAGATGCACAGGAGCCGCTGTGAGTTGCGAGAGTGGAGAGGGAGCAGGTTTGGTTGTGTACCAGAGCAGGACGGCGCAGAAGGAGTTCGAGGTAGTAGCGGCGCACAAAGTGGGCGAAAGTGTCGCCTCGCAGAAAAGCTACACCGTCACGCTCCTCCGCATCGTCGGTGTCATCAGGAGCGGTGAGGGCAAGAGAACGGCGCATGAGGCGGTCGGCCCTCCGGAGTCTCAAAGGATCGCGGCGCAGCAGGGTATGGCCGTAGGCGAGAAGGGCGCGGTTCACTGTGCGCAGGGTGATACCTCGCCGTTCTTCAGTTAACTTGACGAGCGCGCTCCAGCCTCCAACAGTGCCCAACACCGGATCCTGGTGCATGTGACGTTGAAGCGACATAATCCCGTTGTGAGTGACTCGCGACGTTGGAAGCAGCGAGTAGTGTGCAAACAAGCTCAGTACGGTGCGAGTGGCGAGCTCGAGGGCGGAAGTCATGCAGGCAGCGAGAGACCACAGATGAGGCTCGAACTCGGCTGGTGTGAGATCCACCGTCTCCACCTTGACGTTGTGCTGATGTTCGTTGAACGTTATGTGAGTACGAGGCCCGCGCATAGTGCCTGTTAGAAGGGGGCTGTATCACCTGTGCGCAATAGACTCGGGCGGCCAAGTCGTGCAAGGTGGCCCGCAGAGCCTCTTCGTCCACATCTTGCTTCTCTTCGTCCATGCTATCTATGGTGGCCGTCTCTCCCTCCACTAAAGTCGATGGGTGAGCCACAGCGCGAGCCACCCATGCTTCCCACTCGCTCTCGCTAGCCGAAGTGGCTGTCGGCGAGGGGAAGGAAGTGGTCGCGGAGGAAGTGAGATGCGGCAGCAACGCATTTGCCAGCGAACGGCACAGCGGACACCGAAACGCGCCCTGCAGCAGTTGTGGCCACCCTCCCGGTCAGAGATCCAGAGGGGAGATACTCACTGAGGCCAGAGGAGAGGGAGGGGAGGTCAGTGCCTGGGCGAGGGCGGAGCGGGTGAGCATGGGATCAACGGTGAGGCGGCCGAGTGCTGAATCGCGCGCTACGGAGAGACTGTACTTATGGCGGCATTCGGGGTGCATGAGGTGCCCGCACGAATTCACCACGACACCTCCGCTTCCCTCTACCTCTCGCTCCAGCTCTGCACGCCACCTACGCGCTCGTGCGCTCTTCTCGGCGGCCTGCTTTGCTTGGCGAGTCTCCTCGTCATCGTTGTCTTCGTCCTCATCCACGACGCGATCGTCGACAGGGTCTGGTACCGAGGCGGTTGCTCCAGAGGCGACCACCGGTGACGTCTCCATCTCTGTTTCTTGATCGCCCACGGCTTTGTCTTTACCTGGGAACGGCGAAAGTTGTCTCTAAGTGCCGTTGGCATGAAGGGCGAGAGGACAAGAAGACGCGGTATACCTTTGTCTTCGGTCAAGGAGGAAGGCCGGAGGAAGCTATCAAGGAGGCGGAAGTGAGGGGCGTACAGCTTGCCCAGGTGCTGCCGCTTGGCCACGGGGAGCACGTGGGAGTGTTGCACCAGTGCCACGTAGCCCAGGCACTTGTCTGGCTGTGCTTCCTCCTGCACATGGTGGGTGAACTGTAGGTTAGAGATGAACCTCACAGACTAGTCGCAAAGCTGGAAGAGAGGAAGATACCTTGCACAGGACACAGACAAGGTCGGAGGAGGTGGTCTGGTTTAGCGACTCAGAGCTCTCCGCGCCAGCGACACCAACAATCGATGCAACAGGCACCCCCGTATCGGCTTCCTGTTCGCCCTCTTCATCGGCACTGCCCTGCTTGGTGGTCTCGATGAACTCCTTCTGTTTGGCCGCAAACTTGGCGAGGATGGCCTGCTGCCGGGCCTTATTCTCCTCCAGGCGCCGCTTGCGGATGGCTTCCTTCTGAGCAGCCTCTTCCTTGGCTCGCTGCTCTTCGTCGAGTAGAGCCGTGAGCTGGCTCAAGGCCGCCTGCACTCGAGGCCCGCCGTGGGTTTCCACCAGAGACACCACTTGGGTGAGCGCGTCCCGGTACTCCGCCAGGTCGTCGCTGTCTTGTGCTCGTAACTGGGCGGTTGGTTAGTGGCAGTAATCGTCAGATGGATGATCGGTGGCGGGTGGGGAGGACGAGAGGCTTGTCTACACACCTGGAGGAGGAGGAGGAGCACACTCTCCTTAGCCGGTTGATCTTCTTGTTCCAGCTGACGAGCGAGCACGAACTGCTGGCACATGTTTACGGCCGGATCAGAACTCGTAAAGTGCACATCAAACAGGCTCGACACCTCGCGCGCCTCTCCTCCCTCCTCCATGGCCTCTGTGCCGCCGACACATGTAAACAAAACATCGTCAGTTGGTCTGCAGGCTTTTCATAACAGTGTGCGACATGCGCGCGAGGAAGAGGACAAGGATGGCATGGCACCGTGGGTAGGCGATGGTGAATGAGCTGCATGAAACTGGAGGATAAGCTTGAGGAGAGTAAGGGTGGGGTGCAACAGCGCAATGTCGCCCAACGGACTTGCCTACATGCATCAGCACATGGCATCAATACAGTCATCACACGGCCCACGACGAGTAAGTGAGAAGGAACACCAGCACCAAAACGAACGAATGTGCGGAATAAAGAGTCAGCCGTACGGGGGCATCGGAGTTGCGAACAGCACGGATGTGGTGGAGGATGGAAAAGAGGACGGCCATGAGGGTGTGCGAGTAGGCGATGCTTGCTACGCCCTCCCTGATAACTTCGGGCACTGCGCGCAGGTCGGGCAGCGCCACTCCCGAAATCTGTGTGGCATTTTGGTCAAGGAGAACATGGGGATGAGGGCGGGAAGGGTTGCATCTGCAGCTGAGAGCAGGCGACGCACGTGAGAGGGGCGAAGTTTCTTCGCAGTGACGTGGTAGAACTCGAGGGCAGCCTGCTGCTCCTGGCGGGTGTAGTGGAGGTAATAGGGGTCGAACAATCCTAGGCAGGCTGGCTTGAGCGTGAACGTGCCCGTCGGGTGTGATGCTCCTGATGGCGGTGTGAAGTCTGCTGTCTGCACAACACGGTGAGGCCTCAGACATGGAACAGGCAAGGGAAGGAGGTCGTACCTGGCCCATGACTTGCTCAAGAAGGGTTTGAATGCGGACGTGCGGAAAGTAGCCGTGGCGGTGCTTGAGCATGCGCTCCCCCACTGCCTTGACAACTTGGCTGTGGGTCTTGGGACCGCACATTAGTTCGTGCACTACGGTTCTGCACACGATGCAATTTGACCATATGAGCGTTCATCATCATCATCACATAAATCGTCAAGTTGGTCGCGGTGAGTTCCGGCACTTACCGAATGATGAAGTCCTCCATGTGGACGCGGTGGTGTTCGTCCTTCCAGCTCTTGTCAGCAGCAGGAGGCAGTGGCGGCCCCACGATGGTCCGATCATTGATGAGGTTAATTGCCAGGCGGAGGAAGTCTTCGGCCAGGCCCTGTTTGTGCTTGCCCTCGAGACGGTCACTGCCGTCTCCTTGCTGAGCAGTCGAAGCCCAGTCAAAGTAGCGAGAGAGTGCAAAGCGGTGTAGCAGGATGGGCACTAGCATGTCGGTTGTAGGTTCCGGCAGCCCATAGCGGAGGAGGGTCGCCACCACTTGCAGCATCGCCACATCGGCGTTCAGCAGGCCTTCCGCCTCGACCTGCCATAGGTGAACGCTCAGCGTCGGGCCATACCTAGGCGAGGGACAGCGACGCACGCGTACCTGAGTAGCATAAATGGAGGCTGCTTGCATCAGGCCGTAGCCGTTGCGCACCCAGGCGCCGCTGTTGATCTGTGATGCCAGTACTTGGATACGCAGTGGAGCCTCGAGCAGCGATAGCGCCAAGCCCACCAACTCATGTCGAGCGCTGCCAAGCCACCACACGTCAAATCTTGTGAGTCAGGTGTGGCAGTGAGTAAGCCATCAGCGTGCGAGCAACGTACGTATCAGGGAAGAAGGTCGGAAGGGGAGCGCGCCACACGAGAGAGGCAGCAAGGAGGAGGCGCGTGAGGAGGCGGTGAAGAGGTATATGGAAGGATACACTCGAGTGTTGATGCACATCGTAGTCAGCCACGCAGTACCGCCCTTCGTCCCATGGCAGGGTCATCAGCCGACCAGTTCCGGCTGGCTTGCCGGCTTTCTCGGTGCCACCCTCGTCCTCATTCTCCTCGACGTCAGTGCCCTGTGCGACATGTGAGCACCACCTTGTACGAACGAGAGCGCATGCTTATGTATGCGCACATACGCTCACAAACTACCCTGGGGCAGTACCTCGTCGGCCTGAGCAGCGCCAGGGGCAACTTCGAGGCTGACCTGGCCTTCAGGAGAGAAGTGATAGCGGAGGGGAACAGCAGCCAAGATGGTGTCGAGGCACCGACGAAGCGCGGTCTGGGCATGGGCCAGTGCATCGGGATGGGAGATCATGTCCTCGCTCAGAACCTCCACCCCGTCGGCCACCTGCTCAGTTACCGCCTCGATCATCTCGATTTCTTCACGATTGAACAATCATAACACGTCTGGAAGTCAGCAAACCATGGTGCACAAGCGCTTAGGTGTACGCGTACCCAGAGTGAAAGAGTGGATCCAGGTGTTTTGTTCAAGGGGGACGTGTGACTGGACGCGACGACGAGGCGTGGGGTCCATATCCTGCAAGAGATCCCACAGACGGAGGAACCGGTCGAGAGTGGCAAACCCGCCTGACACAAGAGGCTGCACCACAGCAGGCACCGCTGTCACTGCGCGCAGGTCGTAACATAGAACCCAAAACAGCCGCTTCCTTAGCACGACCGATTGAGGGTCGATATCCTTGCTGACCATCCGCTCCTCTGCGTCATCAGCGTGCTGGGGTGCCTCCTGACAACGTCACGCCAAGTGAGTGTCCCAAACAACATTGACGACCAACAAACAACAGCAAACAAGGCGTACGAACCAGGAACGCGGAGCGCAGAACTTTGTAGGCAGTGTTGACGAGCATGTCGAACAGTCCAGCGTTGTGAACCAGATGGGGGATGAGATGCGGGTGGAAGAACTGGGTTGACATGGTCAACACCGTCTCGTACTTGGACTTGAGATTCTTGGTTTTCTCCTCTGTCCCACAGCATCAAAAGAGAGAGCTGTTAGCTGCTGCCGAGGCCACTCCACACTGCCAAGGGAGGCGGGATGCAGAGCTGGCTTAGGGAGGCGGAATGTCCACACCGATGTAGACGTCAACCAAGAACGGGTAGGCGTTGACGTAGTAGATGGAGAACTGCATCTTGTACTGCGTGTCACCGATGAGCGTGAAGAACCACTCTCGCATCTGCGTGCCGGTTTGTGTGCATGGGCAGAGAGTTAGCCATTCATACACGCGGTGCAATGGAGCGGGCAAAGAGAGAGAGAGAGGACAAGACACCTCTTGCTGCAGGGGGTCGGGCAAGAGGTGGTCCATGAGTAGGAGCTGGATAACGAGCTTGTGAGCAACCGAAGCCTCGGGGGCAGGAGACGGGCAGTCCACTCCGCCAGTCAAGAGAGGGGCCTCGTCGACGGCGAGACAGAGCAGCCTCCGCAAAGGGTCGCCAAAGAATTCGACCACATGGTGCAGCCAGTTGAGCAGAAGCCCACACTGCACGGCCCCTTGGCCCGCCTGCTCGGCAATTGCTCGCACTTCTTCGTTGCTGCGTCATATGACGCGTACACACACACACCAAAGGCATGTGAGGGCAAGTGGGGAGAGGGGAGAGCAGAGAGCAGAGAGCAGAGAGCAATGAATGGCGACGGCGCACGTGATTGGCTGTGAGTTGGGAGGTATCAAGTGGCGAAGGGGGAGCGGCGCGGAGACAGGAGTAAGACGAGCGCGAAGGCGAGAGACGCGAAGGAGTGTCTCACTGAGCAGCCGCACTATGGCCTGCAGTGTAGCGCGAGCGGCAGTGCGCTGGCGAGGCGTGAGCAGCTCCGACGGGTCGCTGCCCGAGCTGCCCACATGTCGATGACAATTGCCTTCTGGTCGCCAGGCCAATGGGTCACCACAATCACCTGCAAGCCACGTGCATCATCACGACAAACGCGTCAGGTCCTCAGCCTGCCTCACCAGGCGTTGGCAAAGGCAAAGCATGTATGGGCATACAGCAGCCACCGGCCACTTGGATCAGCAGATCTGCACGCACGCCCCCCCCCCCACAGACCACGGCACCAAAACGCGCACAGGGGCGTCAGCGCACAAGAGAGACGCCTGGACAGCTCTGTTGAGTTGGAAATACGTACAATCGTGCCCCTTGTGGTCGCCCTCTTGAAAGCACTCGACGCACACCGCGCTGGTGACAAGAAGGTGCACACATAAAGAGAGAACACGAGCGAGCGAGCGAGCAAGCAAAGATATGATGATGAGACCAGGCAAGGACCGAGCTGGCGAGCAACGGCCGTGAAGAGAAGCGAAGCGAAGCGAAGAGGTTGAGGGGGGGGTCTCAAAGGTGCGCACCAGGGCTCGTCGTAACCGCAGTTGCGGCACTTGTAGGCCATGTCGCCGTTCTTCCACAGCTTGCCACACACGTTGGACTTGCCCGCACGCCTCTGCTCCACATCCCGCTTCACCTCGGCTGGCGAGCCTTCGCCTGTGCCGCCAGCAGGTCAGACAGTGCGCGAGACGAGGTATGCATTGGAGGGGGGAGGGGGTAGAGGCTGCAGGACGGACCGCCACAGATAATCCAAAGACAGGTCTTGAGGGCATCTCGGGTGGCGCCTGGGTGCGACTGCAGGTAGTCGTGCACAACTTCTTCGATGCGCTCGGGATGGTCGCCAAAGTAACGCGAAACCGTGGCATGGTCTGCCCCAAAGATTTGCTCCCCCGACAGCTCCTCCATCTCTCTCTCTTGTCTCGGGGCCAGTAGCTGGTGTGCGGTTGCTGCTGTTGTGAGTATTTCTTTTAGTGAAATTTATCATATCCGAAAATACCTTTCAATTCTCCAAAATTAGGGAGAAGCCACAAAGAAAAAGAAAAGAAAAAGAAACGCAGTTTGTGTGCCACTTGGCTCCACGCAGCGCACGCGAGACACTGCCTCCTTGTCTCGTCCTCCCCACACCTCCGGTTAGTACGGAGCACCAGGTGTTGTGAGGAGGAGGTCATTACTTCGCTTCTACATAGTGCGGCTTTGCCTCATTGATTGTTTCTTTGATATTGTCAAATCGTTCCTGCTGGGGGGGGGGGCTCGAAATCAAGCTCCCCTGATCCTCAGTAAATTTGACACCCCTTCTTGTCACACGAGAACGTGGTTGAGGGTGGTCACACCCCCCCCCGAGATCGGAAACACGCGATAGCTCATGCATTGGCGTGGGCTTGCGCGCATACCTGCAATTCCTGTTTCCAAGTGTTGTCGACTTAATTAATTAGGTTTACCAAAAACGCTTCTGATCCCGCCCTATATTAGGGAGGGCCGCGTCTGTTCGAAAGTTTGGTCGGAACGCGTTGGTAACTCCAGCCCCCCCCTCAAACCAACCGAAACGCCAACACCAACGCTCTACGCTGAGTGTTTTTAGCCACCCGTCTCTTCCCAATGTTGCGTTTGTGAGTTATCGATAGTCTCACGCCCACCGCAGAGCCTCAACGCAAACGTTGTGTGGCCGTGTGTTAGTTATTGACAGCTGGAAGCTTGTGCGACACGCCTGGGTGAGCGGCTCACTCTCCACCAGCAAAACGAACAAAAGAAGAGGCGAATGCTACGCCGTGCTGCAACGCGCCTTACCCATGCCACGAAGACCGCATTATTGGAAAAAGACAGGAAAACATTTTCTCTCCTTGATCCACCAATGCCAGGCGGCGTTCCGTCGGCAACACCAATCAAAATATCTCCATAAAACACATTTTGGCGGTGTTTTCTTTGCGCGGTATTTTAGGACCCCTTTTTTCGCGGATGGGTTGGGCTGTCTCTCACTTCCTCCTCGCCACCTGCACCCCCAAGGCGTGTGGCTCCACCTCCGCCCCTGTCCCCCTTGCCTCGCTGCTCTCTTGGTCGTGCCCAGCATTGGGCAGGGTGCGTTGTTCGCAAAGGCGGGAGCAGGAAAGGGGAAGTCACACACACGCGAGTGCGCAGGCCCAATCCCTTGAGCCGAATTCGTTCACTTCAAGCTCGAGATACGAAACACACATTACCTGCCCCCCCTCCCTGCGGACCCGCAGCTTGAGAGAGGAAGGCGCGACGCCTGTCTTCCCTCGAATGCACCGGCCCCACCCCAGCGCAGGCGCCTCTTTCGATGCAGCAGGCCAGCTGCATTATGATCGCATTCATCTCCACAGCAATGACGCAGAGCACGACCTCGATTCGGCTCTCGACGACCCTCACGACGACGAGGACCGCATGTGCTTTGACGCTGGCGGCCCTGCCAGCGGCAGTCGGAAGGAGGCGGGGGGCCCATCGTCGTCATCATCGTCATCGCTGGAGGAAATGTCGGCAATCGGCGGGGCCTTCCCCATGGACGACGACTTTGCCTCGGCGCATTCGTCGTCCTCTTCGTTCGACCTGGGCTACCCCAACTTCGCCTTTGGCTCCTCCCAGGCGGTGCCCAGCTCGACCCTCGAGGACGACGCTACTTCTTCGGTCATCATCGATCATCTCCCCCAATTCTCGACATCTTCCCCCACCACGCTGCCCTCCTCCTCGTCGTCGTCCTCGTATCGACGCCCCGTCTCCATTGGTAGCAGCGACCAAGCCCAGCCACTTCCAGGGACAAGTAGTACTACTACTACTACGACTACGACTACCGCTACTGCCAATCGCGCCAATGCCGAGCAGAGATGGGGGGAGGCCGCGCTTCAGGGAAGCAGCGACGACGACCACGACGACCACGAGGCCAAGGAGATTATCGATCGCCTCTACGTGGCGGCCAGTGCCAGTACCTGCCCATCTCCAGCCTGGTTCAAGCGACATGGATGCGGCAGCATCTTGCGTGTGGCCGCGGCGTCTGTCAGCACAACAGCAGCTGCAGCTTCGCCCGGACCCGGCGAGCAGGCGGAGAGCACCCAGCTCCTCGAGGACGGGTCGCGCATCTCCTCTCGCACCGTGGTGGTGGTGCTGCCGCCGCCCCGCATGGACCGGAGCGGAGAGAGGGCCAGCACGTCCAGCCTGGAAGAGTCATCATCATCATCGCTCAGGAACGCTGCGGACGTGGTGCGCAAGGCCCTTGAGTCGAGGTCGTCCGTGCTTCTCCATGGTGATGGTGGTGGAGCAGCTGCCGGCGATGAGAGTGAGTCAGTCGAGGGCGAGGGCGAGGGCGAGGGCGAGGGGCGAGAGGTGGTGGCAGCAACGGCCATGGCTTACCTGGTGCTCGGCGCCAAGCTTTCGCTGCGCGTGGCGGTGGAGCAGCTCGTCAGCGTCCTCGGGGCCAACACCGTGCAGCGCATGGCCGATGGCTTCAAACGCCAGCTCATGGCTATCGAGAGCCAGGTGCGCCCTCCCTCCTACGACTTCTTCGCGCTGTCGAGACCTGCGACTACAACTGTTCCTGCCTCGACGCCCACGCAGTATAACCTGACGACGGTATATATCCTCACCATCCATTGCTTGCCGTGCTTGACTATGCACGCTAACGTTGGTTTGGCTCCACCCTCCCGCCCCAAAGGCAGCACAACTTCAACCTTCGGCCACGGAGACGATCAAGATTGAACACCGGAACGACTGGTCGCCCAAGGTGCGACTGCTTTTTATCGATACCTTATGAATGCGAGAGTGTTGCGTTGCTAACTGAATGAGCTGCTTTGCATTGCAGGGTTCGACGAACCAGATGGTAGTGCTCAGCTCCAACCATCCCGCGTTGCCCGCTGAATCTTCATCTACCTCCGCCCAGTCTCTACGCCCGCCGATGCCGCAGTACTCTTCTCCTCCTAGCTAGCTCCTCATAGAGGCGAGAGTTGAGTTAATCCAACTCCGTGTGCTCCAGATCCTCATCCCATCAGTCGGGTGCATCGCCAAGTGCCTCCCCCATGCTCTCCCCCCACAGCAGCTCCTCGTCCCAGCCAGCCTCTCCCAACCCCTCTGAAGCGGACAGGTTCGATCGCTCCTCAGTCCACCATTATTCACTCTGGCGTCTGGCGTTTACACTCGTGGCTTTGTGCAGTCCTGAATCCATCGCAGGGAAGAGACCGCGAATGGAGACGAGCGCTAGCAAGGCGCAGCAATCCTCAAAACGGCGTGGGCCCTATCGCTGCGGCCGATGCGGCCAGCCAAAGAGAGGCCATCAGTGCCCTGAGAGCAGCAAAGGTGCGCGACTCTTCATCTTGCACACCTCTCTGGGGTTAGCTCTGCACTGATGTTGCTGTCCTGACACGGCTGTGCAATTGTAGGCCAAGACGGACCGACGGCGCAATCGCCCGCTGTGTCAACACCCAACACCAGCAGCCTATCCTCGTGTCCGTCTACGCCCGCCGCGCCAGTGATGGTGGTGACAGCAATGCCCGTCAAAGCCGAGCTTCTTCCTCCCGCTTCGCCTCTCCCAAGCGACAACTTCTCGGCCCCGTCTTCGTTCAGTTCGTCTTCGGCCGCTGACAGCATCACCACCGCCGCGACGATTACTTCTTTGCCGTCAGAAGCCACGAAGGAGGCGGCCGCTAGCTGCAGCGGTGACCGAATGGATGTTATCGGCGGCGTTACCACTTCATCTACTGCCCTGCCAGTGGCCTCGTCGCCGCCGCGTCCATCACCGGCGTCACCCTCCTACCAGGAATTGATGCGCATGGTGGTGGAACTCACCAAAGAGCGCAACTACTACCGCAACTGCTACCACACGCTCGTGAACAGCGACCAGACGTCGCTGGATGGGGAGTTGCTCAAGATCCCATTCCAGCAGCGCACAAAGCTGGCCACGCTCCCTTCCAGGCCGTCTTCCTCTGCACCGCCCGACGGCCACCAATCGATGGCCCCTTCTCCCTCGCGATCATCTCTTGCCGAGCCCCAGCATCAGCCGTCGTCATCGCCGTCGAGCATCATCCCTTCGCCCTCTTCGGCGCATTCACCCAACCACCCGCTCCCCAACCAGATCTACGCAAACCGTGCCCACGGCGCTATGATGCGGCCCTCCAGTGCTGGGGACAGCTCGACCTCGGGCTTCGACCCTGCCTACCCCCTCGGCTCGCCTTCTTCATCCCCCTACATGCGTATCAGCGGCGCAGCGGCGCGTGGGATGCCGTCTCCCACAACTGGCCGGTTCGTGGTCCGCTCCGTTCCCGACGCTGCTGGTTTCTATCCGCCCTCGCCCTCGCACCGGACGCGAGAGGTCAACGTCAGCGCGCCGTTCGCCTTTTCCTCCTCCCTGCACTCGCACACTCCTTCTTCCTCCTCCTCCTCTACCACGCACGCTACTATCCCTACTCAGCCCGCCCTGTCCCTCCCATTTGCCAGCCCAGGCAGTGGGGGATTCGAGGATCTTCACGTTCCCAGCCCCTATTCGCACCACCAGAGCCAGCAGCACTCGCACCACCACAGCCACAGCCACCACTATCAGCAGCAACAGCAGCAGCAGCCCCAGCAAGTGCAGCACCCGTCAACCCCGGTGATGTCGTCCCCATCACTCCTCGGTGGGTCGTCCCCGCTCTCGCTAAAGGCTGTTGAGGACATGCTCTGGGACGATTTTACTGCCACGATCACCAACTAATGATCGGCCAGCCTCCGCACCTCGACCCAAGCACGCGCGAGCGATCTAATGCGTCCCTCGACGAGTGCTGGATCAGGAGGAGCAGGAGCGAGTCTTGTTTGCAAGAGAGCGATCGCCGAGCTCATTCTTCCTCCTCCTCCTCCATCGATTTCTCCCTCTTCTTCCTCCCTTCCTCATCTTTCGATCCTTCGAGGCGATCACGACGATGATGACGCGACACAACTCCCCACGGAAGACGTGGGGGCGGCACGACTGTACACGTTACCCTCTCCCGCCAAGGGCAACGCAAACAACAA
>CDFA01023664.1:0-16483 GCA_000826305.1 Acanthamoeba healyi | reverse complement strand
TGTGTGTGCCTGTGTGTGCGTGTCGTGTGCCTGTGTGCGGAGGGAGCGATTGGCACGCACTTGTGGGCAGCCGAGATGGCGATGATCGTGCCGAGGCCCTCTACGAGGTCCACCACATGGGGAAGGCCGCCGGTGGTTGCTTGCTCGAGCCCGCTCTGTTACCAATCAAGCAAGCAAAGCGAGAGAGAGAGAGAGTAAGCCATCGAACGTGCTCGCCGTCTAATGTGATGACGTACGTAGCCGAATGAGTACAGGACGTTGTCCTCAGTGAGCACCAGCGAGTGCAAAGCGCCGCACGCCACCTGGACCGCCCGCTTGCCAGCCAGCGCGCTGATCAGTTCCGGCGTGGTTCGGTTTGCCAGGTCGCTGTGGCCCAGTTTGCCCCTGTTCACGCCCCACGAGTACACCTGCCCTGCTCGCTCGTGCACCACACCGTACCCGTTGTCACCAGGCCCGCGCCGGCGGCACTGTGTGCGTACGTCGTGCCACACGCATGCGCGCAGACGTCTCGATATGCAGGGAGCGCTTCGTACCGTCCGTGGTGATTGCGAGTCCGTGTTCAGAGCCCATGGCGGCCGACTTGATCTTGACGCCGCCCGGAAAGACCACCGGCTGCGGCCTGCCCTCGCTCTCGACTCCATTGTCCTGTTTGGATGAGCGACCGAGGCTGTGTATGTATGTATGTGTGTGTGTGTGTGTGCGCGCGCGCGCGGGCGCGCGCAGACCAGTTCAGCGGTGAGCACCATACCACACGCGAGCGCTCCGCCGTGGGGGTATACCAGTTCGTCACGCCAAAGGAGTAGAGCACGCCTTGGTCGTCGAGCAGCAGCGTTACGTTCTTGCCGCACCAGAGGTCGACTATGAAGGGGCGAGAGGCATCACCGATGCACAGCACCTCGGCAGGCACGGGTACCGATCCCGTGTTCTGAGTCAGCCCGAGGCGATAATTGCTGCTGAATCCTGGTCGTTGCACGAGTGTGATTTGCGTGTTGCGTGCGGCGTGTTGGCGTGTTGGCGTGAATGTACCCCAAGTGAAAACGGTGCCTCTGGAGGACAGAGCCGCGCTGTGAGCTCCCGCTGCCGCGACCTGCGTCGCACCACGCAGATCACAAAAACGCTTGTGTGAGCTCCCAACTCGAGCACGCTCTTTGCTCCCTTGGTGGCCACGTTCTTTGCTCGTCGGCACCTTGATGATCTTCTCACCCCTGAGCGCGGAGACTAGCGTCGGCTTGTAGATCACATTCTCTAATTTAAGCGCAGTCACGTCCCCCAGGCCCAGCTTGCCATCAGTACTATCGCCGAACGCGTACACCTCACCTGCGCATACGCCACAAGAGGAATGGTAAGTGAGTAGCGTCGCCGACGGCGCGCGCCGGCACACAGAGAGAGAGAGAGAGAGAGAACGACTTAGGTCACTTGCTTACCATCGAGGGTAAGAGCGAGGGTGTGCTGCTTGTCATAGGTGTAAACGACGGTGGAGATCTGAACGATGGTCTCATGCTCGAGAGCCCGGATCACGCGCAATTGTCTGTTGATGAGGCGCGCCAGAATGTTAGTGTGCAGCCAAGTGTGCAGTGCTCGAGTCTCCAGGCGTGGTGATGGATGATGGCGGCGGTCAACTGTACACACCCTGCAAGCCCTGAGCCGTTACGGCCGAGGCCGGTGTGCTGATCGTTGGGGCACATCGACTGGACGCGTCCGGTGACCAGCGCGCGCTTCACCTCATCGGCCCGCGACAGCACCTGCCATCGTCTGCAATCCACCAAAAATCATTCCCCTATTATATGTCCGAACCGAAAAATAATAATAATTTTAAGTTATTTTTTGTACCTACAGACGCGGGAGACGGAGGCGAGGTGGGAGAGGTGGAGGAAGCCAAACACCATGTGCATGAGCTCCTTGTCCACCAGCGCCACCTCGATGTTGCCCCTGCTGTCACTGCTCCCTGAGTCCATCTCTTTGTCTTCTCTCTTCTGTTTATGTCGTTCCTCCGCATGTGGTTTCGGTGAACGAGGGACCACCGTCCTCCCTCGCGTGTCGTTCTGTGTCGTGTCGTGCGGGTGTCGTGCGCCGTGTGTGTGTGTGTGTGTAAAATACGGGAGGGGTTTTATGTCGCTGAGGCACACAACCACACGCACACGCACACAGCCTGAGATGGAGCGTGAGCGAGTGCGTGAGTGAGTGCGAGAGACAGCCGTTGAGATGGCTCAATCAAGAGCCGCGTGGCTTGATGATGAGGGACTTGTCGTAGACGCCCTTCTCGTCCATCCAGCGCATGCGCCCGAAATTGCCGCTGCCGCCCTTCTTCTTGTCGTCAGTCGGCTTTGACCGGTCGAGGAAGTAGCTCTGCACCTGCGGCACGGCCTTGAACGGATACGTCGCGTTCTGGTACCGGTTCAGCTCGAGCATGACCTTGCCTGCACGCATGATGACGACGACGTAAGCAGTGTGTGCGAGGCAAGCAAAGAGTGTGGCGGTGTACGAACCGAGCATCATCATCTTGTTGAAGTTGACCATGCCGTCTCGCGTGTCGTCGTTCTCGTCGATGTATGTCACCTGCGTGAGGTAGAATCCCATGAACGGGATCACCGGCGGCGTGCACAACGAGAGCGTCGTCTGCATGTGTGTGTCGTGTGTGCGTTAGTGCCTTTGCAGGGCATCGCTCCGGTCACCTGCACGCGTGCAAAACCGAACGTGACGGCAAGGCGTACCCGCATGTTGGAAAAGTTTTCATCGGGGTTGAGCAGCTCGTACAGGGTGTCCAGCGCCAGCTGCGCCTTGGGTCCGACCGACTACACGCGCACCATTGGTAAGCGATCGCGGAGCTTGGGAGAGGAGGTAAGAAGGCACACGCACCTCCCACTCGGCGGTGAGCCGTCGGATGGAGGAGTTGTTGAGGGCCGAGAGCAGCAGCATGATACCGTTGTAGTTGTTCAATGCTCGCATTTCCTGTATTATTGTCATGACGGGCTCCGAGTGAGATCACGCACGCACCCACGCACGACGTACTCATCTTGCCATCGGCGGCATACCTTGGCGGCGTTGATGAACTTGGAGATAGTCTTGGCGCGGTCCTTCACCTCTGCGCCGATCACAATCTGCGTCATCACCCACAAGCTCACCTGAAACAGTGAAAGGAACCGATCGATACGTTAGCGACGCATTCGCTAGCGAAAGGAGTGACGGCCACCGCCTTCTGCAATTCATCCGATGATGCGGAGGGCAGTGATCTGTGATACCTCGTTGAACCAGCGAATCATGGCTGAGAGGTTCTTCGCGTATTCCTTGTGCTTGACCCAGTTTTGGTGGAAGTACTGAGTACGCCATGCGAAGAGAGAACGTTGAGCTTAAGTGTGCTTGCGTGCAGAGCCCAGGTGTAGGCAGGAATGATGGTGATGGTGCGTCTCGTACCTCAATCGGGCTGATGCGAGAGAATGTCTTGAAATCGGCCAGCGTCAGCTGCTGCGCCAATTCCTTGGCCGAGAGCTGATTGAGTAACACAAGAGATAGTGTCAGAGAAGAAGAAAGAGTCTCTGGCCGCCGCTAGTGTGCGTCAGTGTCAGTGTTACCTCCTTGAGAATCGGTGCGGCGCTCAGATCCTCTTCGGCGGGCTCCTTGGGCTCCTCCTCGGTCTTGGCCTCTGCCGCGGCTGCGGCCTTGGCCTTGGCCTCGGCCTCCTCCTCGACCTTGAGATCGCTCTCCAGATTCTCAAGGAACGATTTCTGTGTGAGCGCAAGCACGAGGACGTTCGTTGTGAGCTGCCGCCCGCAATGACACACACGACACCACACGACGACCGACATCAACAGCACGAACCAGCTTGGCGGCTGCGGCGAAGAAGGGCGCAAAGTCGATCTTGGAAGCGACTGTCGCGCGATCCTTGCTGCGCTTCTCCTTCTTTTCGGCGTCACGCTGTTTCCGGAGCTCCTCCACCCAGCCCTCGAACTTGGCCGTGAGCGGCTTGTCGTTGGCGAACAGAAGTGGGAAGCGGTCGGCCCAATGCGTCATGATTTGGATCACCCTGCATGATCGATGGATCGAGAGAGTGTTCGTTGCGATCAGTGAGGCTGCTTGCACACTGCGAAAGCAAACACATACCGGACTGCGGGCGAGCGATAGCCCTTGGTCTTGTTCTTCTCCTCGAGCGACGACGGCAGCGCGCCAGTTAACACGTAACTGCTCCAACCACGTCGTGTCAGTGCCAGACAATCAAGCAAGAGAATGTGTGTGTGTGTGTTGTACGTTTGTCGAAGGTGGTCGAGCACTGTGATGGACGACACGAACAACGGATGGACCAGCAGGAACACGTCGATGTAGAGCTCCCGATCGAACCCTGGTAGTTTTGCATTCTCGTGTTAGGTCGAGAAGATACGACGCTTGCTTACTCACGTGACAGGCACGCACCAGAGGGGTCCTCATCGGCGCAGGTGAGACGGTTGATCAAGCCGGGCACGGTGCCGAGAGACACGATCCTGGCACGATCATACGGGTCAGCGTCGTTCTCTAGTGAACTCTCACACTGCGCGGATGTGTACCTGTTGCCGGTGGTAGCATCGGGCTCGGAAAACTGTACGTGCACTGCGTCGGGCGCCACGGTGGGCGTGCTGGGCGAGGCAGGCGGAGGCCTGCGCCGCGGACTCTTGAGCAAGTCCGCGGCCGACGGCGTCGTTACAGTAGCTACCTCACCAGACAAGTCTCCCGAGGGCGCAGGGGCGGCGCCAGCAGCGCCAGCGGCAACGGGCAGCACGGAGATAGCCTTGACGCGACCTGGCACGACGGCGTCTCCCGAATCCCTGCGCTGCGAGCGTGACTTGTCGCTGTCGGCGCGCTCGCGGGAGGATTTACCTCCGGAGGCCTCAGTGGGGCCGCCGTGACGCACCATCTGCTGGAGGATGGAGTCGAACATGGCCATGGTCTTAGGGTTCACCTTCTTGGGCTCTGCACCCAGCACCTCCCCGGCCATGCTCGGTCGTCGTTGATCCTGTATACCCGCACACAGCATGAGCCCACTACGCACGCACTAACGCACACGCAGACATCCGCTTACCTGCACCGGTGCCTGCTGCAAAAACTGAGCCTTCTCGAGGATCTTCCCACGCGGCATGTCGGGCTTGTCCGCTGCGGACTGGCACGTTTCGGCCTCCTTTGGCGCCAGCAGGAACTGTGTCCTCTCATATACGCTTCCCCGAGGAATGTCGACCGCGGGCTTGCTGCTCTCCTTGTCCAATTCGGGCGACTGCTGAAGGAACTTGGCCCGCTCCAGCACGTTCCCGCCGCTGATGCTCTGGCGAGGGCTCAACAGCTTCTGACGCTCGGCTTCGTCCTCGCTCCCCGGCTGCTGCAGAAACTTGGCGCGCTCCAGCACGTTGCGCTTGGGCACGTTCGAATCCTCGCGCGGCGAAGTCGTCCTGATGTGTGACACATGGAGAGTGTTAGATACCGTATCGTTGGGCGTGTGCGTGCGCGTGCGCGTGTGCATCGTACTTGGGGCTGTTTTGTGTGGGGGACTGCAGGGCCTGCGCCAGCGCCGACACAGACCGAATCGGAAGCGGCTGCGGTGGCGCCATCCCGCTACCGCGAGGCGTCAAGAGGTTGGTGCTGCTTCCGGCCGAGGACGGTCGTCCTCCGGCATTCGCGGCCTGGCCGCCAGCCGAAGCCATCGGGAGAGCGCCTGACGACGCCGAGCGCGTGGGGTTGGTAGGCAGAGGCAGTGTGCCGCTCGACTCCATCTTGGCCACGCCCTGCTTCATCGTGTCAAAGAAGGCCTGCGTCCCGGTACGTTTCCTACCGCTGGCGCTGTCCGTCTCGGACTCGTTGTCGTCGTCATCGCCCTCCTTGGCTGGCGTGGAATCCTCGGCGGTCGCACCCGCTCCACTTTCGCTGCTGGCGGTGGTCTGCTGATCACCGTCCGCGCCTTCGCTGTCACCGTCACTGGATACCACCACCGTCACTGCCGCCGGCTCTCCTTCCGTCTGCGTTTGCGAATCTGTGACCGGAGCCGAGGCTTCGCTCTCATCGCTCTCCGATCCTGTGGTGGCAGCAGCCTCGCCAGACGTTGTAGCGGAGGCGTCTGTTGCGTTGATTGTGGAGGCAGTGCTCTGCTCCGCTTCGGAGCTAACCTCGCTTTCCGAGGGCGGAGGTGCCACACTAGTCGCGTCCTTGACGTCTGGTTGCGTATCTGCGCCCTCACTCTCCTCGTACGCCTTGTTCTCTCCCTCTTGGGCGGAGGAGGCGCTGGCGCCAGGAGCTGCTTCCTCAACCGCATCCGTCTCCGCCGTCGCCTTGTCCTCGCTTGCTTCGTTCTTTGTCTCGTCCTCGCCCTTCCTGCCCACTTCTTCTGACAGCGTCTTTGCACTCTCAGCCTCGTCCGCAGCCTGGTCCGACTCGGTCGTCATCACCACTGCCTCGTCCTCGACCTGTGGCGCCGCGTGCTCTACCTGATCCTCTCGTGGCTGTTCCGTTTCGCTCCTCTTCGTCTCCTCCTCCACCTTCTCCTCGTCCTTCTCGCCGTCCTTCACTGCCGCCGCACTCTCCACCGCCTGGGCTTGCGGCGCGGGCGCCGGCACGGGCTCAGGTTCGGGTTCGGGTGTGGGTTCGGGCTGCGCAGCCTCAGGCTGTGGCTTGGGCGTGCTCATTCCAAACTCTTCCAGGAACAGCGTCGCCACGCGCTTGGGCTTCGCTGCCGCTGCCGCTGCGGCCGCCGCCTCTGCCTCTGCCTGCTTCTGCGCTCTCTCCTGCTCGAGCTGCAGCTCGCTGCTGGCCGACACCACCACGGTCGGGACTGCAGTCGGACGCTGCGAGTCGTCGACCGATCCGCGCGGCGTGAGCGACATTCGCACCCGTCGCGATCCGCTGTCGCCCAGGCCCGCAGCCGACGACGAGGAGCTCGAGATCGACGATCCGATAAACGAGCCCGACTTGGACTTCTTCTCCTTCTTCTTCTCTCTCTTGCTGCTGCCGCCGCCGTCCTTCTCCTTCTTCTCTCTCTTGCTCTCCTTCTTCTCCTTCTTGCTCTCCTTCTTGCTCTCTTTCTTCTCTCGCTTCAAGCTGCCGCCGTCCTTGTCCTTGTCCTTCTTCTCCTTGCGCAGAGAGGACACAAACGTCGAGTGCGAGGAGGTGGAGGCGTGAGAGGCGAACGAACCGAGCGAAAGGCCAGCGACAGGCGGCGCCGTGGTGTGGTTCTCTCCGGCGGCGGCGAACGACACCGCGCTCGGCTTGCGGTCCTTCTTGCTGCGCGCGCTCACCGTCGACGAGTCGTACTTGTCCTGTCCTCCTCTGCTCGACGAGCTGCCCTTCTTGGTCGGCTTGTCGCCGCCGAGGAGGGACGACGACGAGGTCGAGACGGCGGCGCCCTCGCCGCTGTTCCTCTTGCTGACCGAGGCCGAGGAGAGGTCGAGAAGGCTGCGGCTGCGGTACTTGCCACGCTTCTCGTCCGCCGTGGCCTTCTTGCTCTCCTTCTTGCTGTCTTTTCTGCTCTCCTTCTTCTCATCTTTGGTGCTCGATTTTCGCAGACCGCCCCCCGTCGTCGACGTGCTGGACAGCAGCTGGTCGTCGTCGAGAAGGCTCACCGACCTCTTTGGCTTCTCCGTCATGGTGGTTGTGGTAGTGGTCAAGAGCCCTCTGTCTCTTGCTGGTCTGTGGTTCAGTTATTTAATTTTTAATTCCTACGTAGTTGTCGCTTTCGTTCTTCTTCGCTTTCGTCTTCGTTTTCGTTCTTCTTCCCCTCCCCAGTGCACCCGTAGAGTGTACCGGCGAGCTTGCTGGGGTACCCCAGCAAAACAAGCTAACACAAAAATAAAATAAAATGGCGTTGCCCCAACTTGTTCACCAGATGTGTTTTGTGCCGACACTCGCCACATGAATTGCCTCCACCGACACACACAAGATTGACAGTGTGCGGAACCAATCCGTCATGTTTGCAGTGGCGCCACTTGTACACGAGGAAATACACTTGTGGCTAATCGGCAGAGAGCGATGGGAGTTCACGGCTGCTGCTGCCCTCCTTGGCGAAGGAGGACGGTGGTGGCGGCTGGTGACCGCGGCGGCGGAGAGCAGAGACAAGCGGCCTAGCAAGTGGAAGCAGAACGAAGCAGAGGAGCACCGCGAGCACCGCGAGATTGAGCACCAGCACGAGCGCCACGAGCAGGTAGGCGTAGCTGCTCACGACACACACGTTGTATCGCCAGAGCGTGTGAGTGTTTAATTAGTTCTGAAGAGAATCATGTGCACTTGCACGATGAAGAAGACGAGCTGAGCGTACTCATCAGCGACGGTGAGGAGATCGGCAAAGTCGCTCCCCTCGGTGATGAGGTGAAGATCGCTCAGCGAGTTGAGCTGGTTGAAGGTCTTCCACAGCGTCTGCGTGGCAAAGGTGAACGCTAAGGTGCCGATGGCCGCCTCCTCGAGCAGGTTGTCGGAGGGCGACGCAAAGGGCACGAGGCAGTGCTGGAGGGTGAGCGCGACCAGCAGCACCAGCATGATGGCGGCGGGTCGCACGGGGTTGGTCGAAGAGACGAGCGACAGCAGAGCGGGCAGCGCCAGGCGCCGCGCCGTGACGGCGAGCTCGAACCAGCGCATGCCGGGCCGGTAGCAGGCGAACAGACCGCCCAGGCAGTAGCGGGTGCGCGGGTCGTGCAGGCGCTGACGATACAAGTACAGGATGGCGACGAACAGCAGAGGAATGCCGCACATGTAGACAACGATCGAGGCCACGCTCAGCTTCTGGAGCATTCCCCAATCAGTGTCTCTGTTGTTCAGCGTGACAATCGGGCAGTGTGAGCGATGAGCAGTGAGGTCAATGATGGTCGAATGTTGGCGACTACGTACGTGGAGCAGGAGAGCCAGGGGAGGGAGGCCATGAATCTGGAGCCGTTGGCGTTGGGCTCATCGACGCAGTCAAACACCGCCAACGTGCGGTTGGTGAGCTCGCAGAGGAGGAACCACACGACCCACAGCCAGGCGTAGACTCCGCCACGCCAAGGCCGTCCGACCTTGTCTGAGCAAGTCGGCGACCGAGGCCGCGTGCTGCTGCTAAGCTCGACGACGTAGCTCTGGCCGCAGTTGTCACCGGCGCCGTGCTTGCACTCGGCTGATGAAACTTGGGCATCGTCGTTGACGACGAGGGCTGAGTCTTCGCGGAGTGGCTGGTTCTTGAGGCCAAGCCTGCCGCAGCGATAGAGATACACGATCCGAGCGAGCACGATGACAACGATCAGCGCGGTGGCTAGAGGCACGATGAGGAAGAACGTGGCCAGGTTCCACACGGGATCGCTCATCCAGTTGAGCACGCACTCGATGCCCGTGCCATCAGTGCTGGCGTTGAACAGGTCTAGGTAGCGCATGCCGCGACTCAGCACCCACTCGGGCCAGGTGCTGTTCAGCATCGCCGTGGTCTGGGCAAAGACGATGAAGATCTTGATCGCGCCGCCGTCGCCCACCTCGCGCGCGGCTCTGCGCAGCCGAGCCAGCAGCGGCCGCCGGCGCCAGATGTGAAAGGCCACGAGCAGCAGCACGCAGCTCAGTACGAACGCGCACATGCCCGTGGTGATGCCCACCATGGCCTCGTCTTGGCACTTGATGCATCGGCTGCCACTGCGGAAGGAACAATCGGCCGACGAGGCGCACACGCAGTGCGAGCACAGCCGGCCTGTGCGCGCGTGCCAAACCGTGAGTGACACAATGCCATATCTGACTGCGCGGGATGATCGAGGACGAGTCAGTCTCTTACCTTCGGTGCCGGCGGCGCAGAGAACGCACGAGGAGTTGAGTGGAAAGCTCCATTGGGACGAGCAATTGCCCAAGGGATTGCAGGCGCTGTTCGAGCCATCGCTTCCGTAGTCGGTGCAGGGCATCGCTCCCGTCACCTCGGCTAAACGCCAGAACGTGCACGTCAGCCCCAGCAACAACAGCATCGCCTGTGAATGCCGCGTGTGCGTGCGACGTACAGATATTGTTCAAGATGGGATAGAAGCCTCGTCTCCACGAGAGCGTGTTGCCCGTCCTGCACTCGCAGTTGGCTGGACAGAGGCCGCAGTGATGTGGTGGCGCGCCGTAGTATTTGTCGGCACAGCGGCAGAGCTCATAGCCAAAGAACTCGGGCGACGTGCTGATCTGCATTCGCGCCCAGCCCGACGTGGATCAAGGTCAGAGCCCTCGTCGAGGGCTGGGGTGGGAGATGGCAGGAGGAGTGCGGTACGCGAAAGTAATAGGGCGGGTAGGAGCTAGCTGACGGGCAGTAGTAGACTCGCCGATCGCCGGTGTCCATGTTGCTGTTGTCCAATCCGAACCAATTGAGCGTGGAACTCACGTTCAGCCGCATCTGTTTGTTGCCTGCATCCATGCACGCACGCAGAGGAAGGAGGCATGGCGCCCAAGGTCATAACATGACACACGACACACGACACACGGACACACGCTCACACGCACGCACCTTTGATGGAAATGTAGGCCAACGAGGGCGCAGTTAAGATCAGATCGTCCCCGATGGTGCCGTTCATATTGGCGTTCTCGCTCACGTCGAGCACGGTGAGCGGAACGTTGTAGTAAGTCTGTTGTGCGACACAGAACACAGGTCAGGGTCATGCGCAACACCAGTCAGACTGACGAGAGGGCTGGCGATGCGGTCACACCTCGGCAAAAGAGGGGATCTCGCCCTCGAAGTCGTTGTTGAGCAAGAGCACTGAGATGGTGGGGACGCGCGTCAATGACGCCGGAATGATGCCCGTGAGCAGGTTGTTGGATAGAACGAGCTTGCTTAGACGCGGCGCGCTGACCAGCGAGGGCGGTATGGGGCCTGTACATTAGAGCCACAGCGTGACGTCAGCAGGCACACGCTCAGGAACGCTCAAACCTCCGTCACGCGGCATGGTTAGGACTAACCTGTAAACTTGTTGTTTGCAAGGTTGATTGATATCAGGCCAGGGATAAAGCCGGTGAAGTTCCAGGTCTGTGGCAGCGGGCCGCTGAGGGCGTTCTCCGATACGTCCTGTGTTAGACGAGGTCGAACAACGGCAGAGCGGAATGGTGAGCGACCATCCTTGGTGCAGAGAGGCGTGATCAGACGTGGGATGCATCGAATGTACCAGCGTCACCAGCGACGTGGGATTGAACATATCCGGCAGTTGGCCGTAGAAGTTATTGATGCCAAGCATGAGGTGTTGCAGGTTCGACAGACAGGCGAGCGACGCGGGAAGCGATTGCCCGATCATGTTGGCACCCAGCGAAAGCGTCTGCAAGTTGCCCAAAGTGCCTGGTTTTGGTTGGAGAGACGAGCTCGATCTTAGCGCTGGCGCTTCCTGCAGCCTGCGCGTGTGCGTCGTGTTGTGCCGGGATGACGTACCATAAAAGTCGGGCAAGGGACCAGCGAACATGTTGCGCGCTAGCTTCAACGTGGTCAGTCGATCGAATGCCATCTCGGAGCCAAAAGCCGGCAGATTGCCGTAGAGAACGTTGTTGTCGAGGTCGAGAGCGGTGAGCGTGCAGAAGTGGTTCCAGGACTGTGGAAGGTGGCCAGAGAGGTTGTTGGCTTCCAGTGTGAGCGCCACCCACGTGCCCTCACTATCGATTAAACACTGAACGCCCACCCATTCACAAAAGGGTTCCTCTGTGTGTGACACGGCACGCACGCAGTCAAGATCACGCATGGACGCTGTCAAGCTGCAGTTCGAGCTATGGAAGAGGCTCAAAGCCAAACAAAGGTTGGATTACCCGACAGCCAGCACGAGTCGTTGATATGGCACCGGCGGAACCAACTTGGACCGTTCGTGGCATTGTACAAATCCACCAAGAGCTGTCTGGTTTCGTCCCCTGCTCGATCCCACGCCACACCGTGAGGGAAATGGAGAGAAAAGAACGAAGAGCGAAAGCGACAGCGCGAAAGTGAGCCGGCGTACAGGAGGGGGGCTTGCAAGGTGGGGGCTTCGGCGGGCAGCCGGCTGCCTGATGTGAAGAGGGAAGAGGGGGAGGAGGAGAAAAGGCAGGGAGTGCCGGACGTGGCGAGGTCCGGACAGGATTTAACTGATCTTCGTGGTGGGGGATGGTCAGCCCGGAGGACTGCGCAGGCAGCAGGAATAAGAGAAGAAGGAGAGAGTGAAGGAGGAGGAGGAAAGAAAGCGAACAACCTCCCTGCATCACCCTGAGGCCGTGCCGTACATGTATCTTCTGTCCTGTTGTTTGGGTTTGTTTGCAATTTGTGACGAACTCCAGCCCATCCAGCCAAAACCAAGCCGAAAACTTTACCCGCCCAAAACCGTCAGTCCAGGCCGTCCGGTCATTGTCGCGGTGATCACCGACCGGCCCAATCCCGCCCTATCGGTCAGGGGCGTGTAGCGCGACACATCTGTGCAGATCAAAAAAAAAATCAATTCGACATTAGAAATTTATCGGTGGTTGAGACACCATGTACGCGGCACGTAGAACGAGCTTGGTTGCGGCGGGCAACAGCCGCATGTCGGCTGCCGCTTCGGCGGTGACGTACGGCGCGCCGTCGTCCCGGTCGGTGCTGCTCGCGCTCGAGCGCAGGGCCGGTCGATTCGCTCCCCTCGCCTCCTACTCGTCTCGCCCCGGCCTTGGTAAGAACCCGACATCCCCCTTCCCTGCCCTCAATTTAAAGCCCTTGGTCCTTCCTTTATCGATTGCGCCCTAGGACCAATACAAATTTAAATTTTAAATTTTTATTTCATATGAATTAATTTTGTTAATGTACATTAATCTGCCCCCCCCCCAGGCAAGGATGGCAGGATGTTCGACAAGGTGCTCATCGCCAACAGAGGCGAGATCGCTTGCCGCGTAATGAAGTACGTCTTCTCTTGCACTCGACTGCGCCGAGTTTATTAATTCGATTTATATATTTTTTCACTTCTAATCTCGCGCGCACGCACTCACGTGCGCATTTTGGGTTTGAAGGACGTGCAAGCGGTTGGGCGTGAAGACGGTGGCGGTGTACAGCGAGGCCGACGCCAAGTCAATGCACGTGGCCATGGCCGACGAGGCGTACCTCATCGGCCCTCCTCCCGCCAAGGAGTCCTACCTCAAGGGCGACCTCATCCTCGAAGTGGCCAAGAAGGCCGGCGCGCAGGTACGTCAACGCACGCACACGCACACACGCACACGCACACGCAAGCCTACCCGACGCTGTAAGTGCGCAGTAGGTCTGACTCTCGGTTGATCTCTCGTTCACAGGCCATTCACCCTGGCTACGGCTTCCTGTCGGAGAACTCGCGGTTCGCCGACCTCGTGGAGCAGAGCGGACTCGTCTTCATCGGTCCTCCCCCGTCGGCCATCAACTCCATGGGCTCGAAGAGGTAGATCTACCCTGCACGCATGGCAGTCTCTTGTTACGTGAATTCTAACAATGTACGACGTGTGTGCAGCGAGTCGAAGAAGATCATGAGCAATGCTGCCGTGCCCATCATTCCTGGCTATCACGGCGAGAGGCAGGACGTGGACTACCTGATGGCCGAGGCCGAGAAAATTCAGTACCCCGTGCTTATCAAGGCCGTTATGGGCGGCGGTGGCAAGGTACTCTTCATACAGCGTGCATGACAGTCGATCTCATCTCTTCGTAGACTGACTCACGCTCTGCCATCAGGGTATGCGTATTGTGGAGACCAAGGAGGACTTTGTCGAGGCTCTGCTCTCGGCCAAGCGCGAGGCCATGTCCTCGTTCGGTGACGAGAACGTGCTGGTTGAGAAATACATCACCAAGTACGTTGGCACGCACGCACTGCAACACATGCGACACATAACTGACTGCATCTATGTGCACAGGCCCCGACACATTGAATTTCAGGTGTTTGCGGACAAGTACGGCAATGTGGTCCATCTGTTCGAGCGTGACTGCTCCGTTCAGCGTCGACACCAGAAGATCATCGAGGAGGCGCCTGCTGTACGTGTGCTTGTGCCACTTCGGAGAAGATCCAGCGAGCTGACATGCCGTTCCTGTTTGCATTTGTCTTCTGACAGCCCGGCATGACCGAGGAGCTGCGAGCGCGCATGGGCGAGGCGGCCGTCAATGCCGCCAAGGCCGTGGGCTACGTCGGTGCCGGTACCGTGGAGTTCATCATGGACTCCACCACCAAGGGCTTCTACTTCATGGAGATGAACACACGTCTCCAGGTCGAGCACCCCATCTCGGAGATGATCACCGGTCAGGATCTCGTCGAGTGGCAGCTCAAGGTGGCCTCCGGCCAGACTCTGCCGCTCACTCAGGAGCAGCTCAAGATCAACGGTCACGCGTTTGAGGCTCGCATCTATGCTGAGAACCCCCGAAAGTATGTCACCATTGCCACACACGACACTCTGCTGGGCTGCTTTAAGCTTACATGCCGTACTATGTGATGCACAGGGGCTTCCTTCCCGGTACTGGCAAGCTGGTTCACCTTTCCACGCCCGAGCCTTCCTCTCAAGTGCGCATCGAGACTGGTGTGCGCCAGGGCGATCAGGTAACTGCCCCCCAGCCTCTCCTCAAGAGCCGCTCAGGGATGTTTGCTGCTCTTGAAGGGACGAAGAGAAGCTGAGCCGATGTCGTGTTTGCATTGGTTCGTGCGCAGGTAAGCATTTTCTACGATCCCATGATTGCCAAGCTGGTGGTGTGGGACACCGACCGTACCTCAGCCCTCAGACGCCTCAACGTCAGCCTCAACAACTACCGGGTACTCCCGTCTCCCACCCTCGTTGCCTGCCATGTAAACACTCGTGCGCTAACGGGTTCATCCGTTTGTGTCGATATTGCTTTGGCCAAGGTTGTGGGTTTGAACACCAACATTGAATTCCTGGGCAAGCTCGCCACTCATCCCTCCTTCATCGATGGTGATGTGGAGACGGGCTTCATTGAGGTATCGTCCGTTTCCGCTGTAAATGAGAGAGAGAGAGAGAGAGCTTTTGCTTATCGCGCTGTCTTTGTTAGAATCACCGCAGCGAGCTGTTCCCTGCCATCTCCGCTCCGTCGAATAAGGTGCTCGCACTGGCCGCCCTCTCCGTCCTCAGCGAGGAGCGCGCTGCCAACCTTAAGGAGGCCGAGCGCAACTCGGCTGATTCGCACGGTACATAATTGCTTCAACACCGCTCGTGCATGGTTAAGCTCGATCGTGCTTTTCTCATCAACGCATCATACACATGGTCGTGCACACACAGGAGCGTGGTCCCTGCCCGGCTGGCGGTTGAACGAGGCGCAGACGCGCGAGCTGCGGTTCGTCGCTCAGGTGGGCGAGGAGGAGTCGGCCGAGTTCGCCGTGCTGGCCACCTACCACCCCGACAACACCGTCAGCATGCAGTGCAAGAAGGTCGTTGCTCATGAGAAGGGCAAGAAGGATCATCACCACGAGGTACGTACCCCACTGCCTCCACTCTCTCCTTCCGCTTGGTGTCGTGCGCTCCGGACTCACACGCACACCCAACAGGAGAGCGTCGCCGAGTTCACCGTGAAGGGCGAGGTGGGGCCCAACGGCGAGGTCAAGGCCAGCGTCGGTGACGAGACCATCACTGGTAAGTGTCACCTCTCATTGATGAGCGACATCTTTATCATCACTGATGCTCATGAGCGTATTCATCGATCCAACAGATAGCCGAGTGGTGAGGCACAAGAACACGCTCAACGTGTTCCACAAGGGAGTGCACCACGAGATCAACCTGGCCATGCCCAAGTTCCTGTCTGCGGGCTCGGCGGGCCGCAAGGGCGGTCTCACGTCGCCCATGCCCGGCAAGATCGTCAAGCTGTTCGTCCAGCCCGGCGAGGAGGTCAAGAAGGGCCAGCCCCTCATCGTCATGGAGGCCATGAAGATGGAGGTACGCTTACGACATACACGCCCAACCGCTGATCGCGCTTCTCTTCCTCACGCTCACGCTCACGCGCACCTGTACGTGTGAACACAGCACACGATTCGCAGCCCGGCAGACGGCAAGGTCAAGAGCATCGGGGTGTCGGTGGATCAGTTCGTCGAGCAGAACGTGGCGCTTGTTCAGGTTGAGTAAAGCAGCAGCACGAGGAAGAAGGAGGAGGAGAAGCTCTCTCCCACCTACTCCTTCTCCTTGAGCTCCTTTATTCATAACTCGTATCGTGTCGAGGTGGCGTGCATCGTCACCATCGTCATCGTCATCAGCTTCAGAAGACCAGCTGATACAAGGCCAACAAGATCCCGAACGGACCGTTGGCAGCGAACAGGAACGAAGAGAGGCGAGGCGAGCTCGACGAAGTTGTCTCGATGACGTAGCGGAGAGAGGCACGGACGAGAGCCATCGCGTTGGCGTTCGCCACGAGCGCGATCGGGTAGAACCCGAGGTCGACTCGGGACACCCGGTGGGGCCCCAAGTTGTCGCGCACCACCACGGCGTAGAGCCCGTCGGACCATCTGGCCACCACGTAGGCCCCCGGGGCCAGCGCCGCGCATGTTGGACGATGAGTGTACGAATTGGTGTCGTTGAACGAAACGAATCCTTGGGCCAGTGCGTGCTCCGTGCGCACAAGCTCCACTCCCTTGAAAGAAGA